>CM026289.1:12706661-12860924 GCA_014851415.1 Cnaphalocrocis medinalis | reverse complement strand
AGTTCAGATCTAAACAAGTAGCAGATGAAGTTGGCAACTCAAACAGTTAGTTGTTAGTTCGCAACTAGTAGCGGTGAGCGGGAAGTGCGCAGAAACAGGTTAATGAGATGAGTCGGATGTTTCGCGGATAGCTTGAACATGTTAAAATTTAATTCATTAGTATGCCAAAGTCCTATTGGAACTATGAATGTAGTTTGAACTGATTTAATAATTTATACTGAACTCGATCTGTAGTGCTACCAGGAGTGTTGTCCATCTAAAACTGACATAACGTAAGCTATTGCTCTCTGTCCTCTTTCAAATGCATCACAATAAAAGAGACAAAGCGATAGTTTCCGATAGCGAGGATAGTATTTCAAACTCATGGTAAGGCCTTACGGATACTGTACATACTTATTTAGTTTTGGTTCGGTGGTTGAGTATAACTGATGCACTCCGTACTTAAATTGCGAACATAACTATTGCGTTGCATAATACAAATAGGTACAAGATAGGTATAAACGGGACTTTAATGCGAGGATATTTAAATATAAGTACCTACTTACTGCTTGACGTTTCGACCGCGTTATAAATATTTTTATTTACAATATCAAAAAAAAAAACCAAGTTCTCCTACGGTAGAAAGATTAACAAAAGTACGTCAGATTACATACGGACGTAAATATTGTGTTCGTGAACCTTAATATTAAGAAGATACAACACGTATTCCTGAAGGCATAAGTTTTATGTCATCAGTTAGTACAGAGTTCCAGCGTAATGTGCGCCATCTATCGAGGCGGAGGCGAACTTTTAATGATTCGTTAATGATCGCATTATCCCGGGATGAAGATAGCATCAGAGATAAGGTGACTCTGATCGCATTTATTCCTAGCTTCTTTTGGATGGAGGAAAATGTCATGTTTCATTTGACAGTATGGGAAAAATATACTTCAAACTATATAATGTAATTCGAACTTGCGACCTCTCGTTTAATCAATATACACACCTATTCACTTAGCTACCACCAGTCGCTCTCATCTACATTTTAAAAATGCCAAAGATTTACTTAGATTTTCTATTGACACCCCTTCTAAGAGTTCCAAGAGATTTTATTACAAAAAATCAGTTAAGTAGTCGCTTTTTACAATTTGAATGGACTGAAGTGGATTGAAATATAAGATACGACGTGAATTTACTTTTAAAAAGCTAAGGTTGCCGGATAATCTCTTTCGATTTTACTTTCAAATTTACTATTAGGGGAAATTCGTTTCGTAAGAATAATGGATATTATTATAATAAAAAATAAATCTGCTAAGAGTGAGGTACAGGTTTCGCGAATAAATTTTCTTTACAATTTATTATTATCTCTACTTAAATAACGCATTGGTCAACAGTTACATTCTTCTAAACTTTAAATCCTATTATACACATCGTACATACAAGTATGTATCAAATTAGTATGTAACAGGGCTTGAGGTGGAATGACAAGGCTCAGTGAGCTCGTTAGGTTTGGTGCCCCGAGCTTAGCTAAGTTGTGAGCTCTATGTTTTTTCATCTACCTATCTATACTAATTATAAAGAGATAACTTCTATTTGAAACACTAACGCGATGCGATCTGTTACACCCTTGATATGCTAGGAATATGGCTGATGACCCTAACTTCTTGCTGAAACAGCATTCTAGAGTCTTAGCATCGCGCCCGCTTCACGAGCGCGATCAGTCTCACAGAGTACATTGTATTATAATCAGTCTTCCCACTGCCCTCACTCGCGACGGTCGCCTATCCGCAATCGCCAAATTAAAATCTTTTTTTTAAAACCTTCTATACTACCTCCGATCTAACAGATCGACGCCCAGCGCCATCTATTGGTAGGCATGGAACTATTTCATAATTCAATTTTCATATTAGCTAAAACTTTTCGCATTTATGAAAATTATTGTTATTTGGCACGTGTAAAAATATTGTTACGCATCTCAAAAAATGGTTCGTGAGTTCCTTAACGTTTCCATAGGAATTTTTTTTTTAAGTGATAAGTAGCAGGCGAGCAGGCGGATCACCTGATGTTAAGCAATTGCCGCCACCATAGACACCAGTAACACCAGTGGATTCACTCGAGAGCTGCCAACCTTTTGACTCACTTTCCCCCGATTGGGCGTCCGGTACCCTCACTCACTTAACGAAACACAACACAGGCGCTGCTTCACGCCGGTCTGATAATTTGGATCCTCTCTAAGGGATGCAATAATCGGACAATCAATTGCAAAGTACTTAAACTTACCAATCCTGGATTAAAAGTAGTCCAAGCGTAAGTAAGTACCGAATCGACTGCTTTGGACGCATCTGGGAATGGCACGTTGCGATGATGGATGGACTGAATATATTATATGATGAGGTAAACGTATTGTGCATTAACGCAAAAGTTACCCTAACAAGTGCTACCAACTTTCGCATATTTGCTTTCCTCAAGGCTGCCAACTGTTCAAAATTAAATTCACTGACCCTTTGATGTGTAACGAGTACAACACACATCAAATACTTTTTAGGCGTCATGTTTGAAGGGATAATGTGCAGTATTGTTTGTGGGATAAAGTTGAAAGTTGAATGGTGGGGAGGTTAAATATTTGCTTGGAGTACGGTGACGTCTGAAAGCTGAAATAAACAGTGATGGCGGCAGACGGTGTTTGCAGGTGTTTGATCGAGTAGGTCTCCTGAGTTGGCTCTTGCCAATATTGATTTGTGGAATAGTACCTGTAGTGTGATGTCACATAAAAGGCAGTGGCATGGATGAGAAGTAAGGTTCTTCTACCCGTATTCATGTCCCCTCTCCACTGGCGAAGAGAGAGCGTCGCTGAGGTCGTAGTCGGTATACCTCCGTGCGCTACCAGAGGAGAGCCCGACATAAACCGCCTGACACCCGGCAAAATGGTATGCGTAAGGAGGAAGGAAGCATTCCTTAGCGCCAAAAAAGTGCGCAGGGCATTTGGCTCGTCATTGTGATGATAGGTGGAGCAAATCTTTTTTTTAAACCTTCTATACTACCTCCGATCTAACAGATCGACGCCCAGCGCCATCTATTGGTAGGCATGGAACTATTTCATAATTCAATTTCATATTAGCTAAAACTTTTCGCATTTATGAAAATTATTGTTATTTGGCACGTGTAAAAATATTGTTACGCATCTCAAAAAATGGTTCGTGAGTTCCTTAACGTTTCCATAGGAATTTTTTTTTTAAGTGATAAGTAGCAGGCGAGCAGGCGGATCACCTGATGTTAAGCAATTGCCGCCGCCCATGGACACTTGCAACACCAGTGGAGTTACACGTGCGCTGCCAACCTTTTATCCCCTTCCCCCGGGTGGGCCTCCGTTACCCTCACTCACTCGGCGAATCACAGCACAGGGGCTGCTTCACGCCGGTTTTCTGTGAGGCATCGTCGCAGTGTTACCTTAATCTTCGTTTTGATTAATTAGGATTATCCTACTACTATTATAAAGGCGAAAGTTCGTATGGATGTATGGATGTTTGTTACTCTTTCACGTGTAAAAACTACTGAATGGATTTGAATGAAACTTTACCACAATATAGCTTATACATCAGAATAACACCTAGGCTACCATTTTTGAGGTTTCTACGAACCTGAAGTCCACGCGAACGAAGTCGCGGGCAAAAGCTAGTAGGTAATATAAATAGTTGCCATGTAAAGCCTAACAATACATTAATAAATAGTTCAGTAACCCCATAAACACTAAAACTAAATAATGTCTACAGTACTGTTAGAATTAGCTATTTATCAACCCGCATTCCGCCGTATATCTGCCGGATAACAACTAACATGACTTCCTTATTGTATCCCCTAGGCAAAATTGATGAACAACGGTATATAACTGTAACTGTAAATTCATACAGTATCATACAATGACTTGATTCCGTAATATGTAGCTGGATTAAGAGCGCCACGGGTATATGTTAATCGAGTAGTTATAATAGGGCTACTCAGAGTCAGTGAGCAAAAGTTTATTATGTCCAGGTAATCTATACTATTTATAAAGAGATAACTTCTATAGACAACGACAAAGCTAATAGGTAAACTGAAAACACGAAACGCTTGCGCGATGTAATTGGACACAGCGCCATCTATTGGTTCATTTCTGAATTACGGTCCCGAAGCGAAGTGAGGGCGGGCCACTAGTTGAAAATAAAAAGACCCTCATTTTTTATTTCACCATGTTTCATAAAAAAGTTTTGAGCTCACAGCGCAGCGGTTTCATAGAAAATGTGAGATGGCAGACGAGCAGACGGATCACCTAATGGTATGCGATTGCCGTCACCCATAGATTTATCTTATCATTTAATTTTTATTTGATTCTTATTAAATTTTAGTTAATCAATATTATGATTTAATCTAAATTCCTTTTAGTATTTAAATTCATTGGCATTATTATTATTTTCTGGTTTAAGTATAAATTAATTATTTTGAATTGTATTTGTTCTGTAATGTGTTGAAACTTTAGACTGTTATGGGTATATCCTGAAATAAAGACATTATTATTATTATTATAGACACGTAACACCAGTGGAGTCACATGTGCACTGCCAACCTTTTGACTCCCTTTACCTCAATTGGGCCTCCGGCACCCTCACTCACTTCTCGAAACACTGCACAGGCGCTGCTTCACGCGGTCTGATAATTTGAATCATCTCTAAGGGATGCAATAATAGTACAATCAATTGCAAAGTACTTAAACTTACCAATCCTGGATTAAAAGTAGTCCAAGCGTAAGTAAGTACCGAATCGACTGCTTTGGACGCATCTGGGAATGGCACGTTGCGATGATGGATGGACTGAATATATTATATGTTGAGGTAAACGTATTGTGCATTTACGCAAAAGTTACCCTAACAAGTGCTACCAACTTTCGCATATTTGCTTTCCTCAAGGCTACCAACTGTTCAAAATTAAATTCACTGACCCTTTGATGTGTAACGAGTACAACACACATCAAATACTTTTTAGGCGTCTTGTTTGAAGGGATAATGTGCAGTATTTGTTTGTGGGATAAAGTTGAAAGTTGAATGGTGGGGAGGGTAAATATTTGCTTGGAGTACGGTGACGTCTGAAAGCTGAAATAAACAGTGATGGCGGCAGACGGTGTTTGCAGGTGTTTGATCGAGTAGGTCTCCTGAGTTGGCTCTTGCCAATATTGATTTGTGGAATAGTACCTGTAGTGTGATGTCACTCAAATGGCAGTGGGAGGGATGTGAAGTAAGGTTCTTCAACCCGCGCATTCATGTCCCATCTCCACTGGCGATGAGGGAGCGTCGCTGAGGTCGTAGTCGGTATACCTCCGGGCGCTACCAGAGGAGAGCCCGACATAACCCGCCTGATCCCCGTCAGAAGGGTATGCGCAAGGACTGCAAGGAGGCATTCCCCAGAGCCAAAAAAAAGTGGGTAGGCCATTTGGCTCTCCACTGTGATGATAGATAGAGCTAGTGGCCATATCAATGCAAAAGGAGCAGAGGACGCCCTTTAACAAGAAGGGCTGATAATACATACAGAGTGCAGAGTCACAGGACGGTTTTAGTGGGATCAAGATTTAGGCTTATGATAATGTTGATGATAATAGTAAGAACCGACCACGTTACAATGGCCATGATCACAAGCAGACTGACTGACTGTCGTTTAGTCCCGTTTATGTAAAGTGTTTGTGCATAATGTGCAACGCGAAAGTTTAAAAACATATCGATAGTCCATTATCAAAAGACTAGTATCGATTAAAGTAAAAAATGCAATATTTACTTAAGAATAAATTGCAAAGAATTGCTATACCAAAAATAAAAATGATATCGGTATTAGAATAATGGCAATAAAACGATTCAGGAAGGAATTTATTTCATTTATTTGTAATATTAAATCGGGTTCAGAGTCACTGACTCAAATGAAGCCCTTTACTGTAATCCTTGTACTCATCCGGATAAAAATGATTCAATTTCGACAAAGATATTTTTTGCCATCACTAAACCCGAGCTATGTTCGAAACTATGTAAGGAGGAAACTTCTTGATTTGATATCGGTATTAAGCCACTATTACAGCAACATATCCTGTACGATTGAACTAATATAATCGCCTGCAATAAAATGTAAACATCTCGACTCTTATGCCAGAACTTTAAGGTTCATATTTAAATGAAGTTGTATACTTATTAGTACACGGGACTGTACACTCAAAGGACAACCTGATAACATCCAGTCGAGAGGAAACCAAATGCAAGCGATAACTGTTTTCCGCTGAAGTAACACATTTATAGCAAAACTTGCCTCGATACTGCAACAGTAGCTATCACGATGACCAGTACCTACAGTTCTGCCGCTGCTGTATAGCCGGACAAAATCGATTACCTAGAACATCACTAACTAAAACCGGCGTGAAGCAACCCTTGTGCTGTGTTTCGCCGAGTGAGTGAGGGTACCGGAGGCCAATCGGGGGGGAAGGCGATAAAAGGTTAGCAGCGCACTTGTGACTCCACTGGTGTTGCATGTGTCCATGGGCGGCGGCAATTGCTAACCATCAGGTGATCCGCCTGCTCGTTTGCTACCTATCACATAAAAAAAAATGCGTTTCATTGATAATAACTACGACGAAAAAAATGCGTTTCATTGATAATACTACGTAGCATGATTTTGCGACGTGCATTTGTAACGTCCAATCATTTTACACTACCACAATTCTGTTGCAGGAGTCTATGGGCGGCAGCAATCGGTTACCATCAATTAATCTGCTCGTCTGCTACATGTCACATAAAAAAAACTGTCTCAAGTGCGTCGTCGTTTCATCAGAATAATGCTCTCGAGATGTAAGTAGGACGGTTAAAAAGCATGGTGTACAAAAAGCTAAGTTACTGGTTACATAAACACTGTGCTAGAATTAGAGCAAACAAGCCGATAACACCAACGCTCGCAGACACAAAAATGTTTGCTTTACGGCGGAATAAACTGATATAAAATTCAGTATCTGAATTAAAGTTGCAGCGCACAAGCAAATATTCGGATTCATTCCAGCTTTTTTCTAATTTCGAGATTCTGGCCCGAGATATCGCGTTTAGTAGTAACCCTGCCTCATAGAAAATATAAAATTCGTCACCAATATGTTTTTGTTTTGTAGAGTTTAGTAAATAATATAATCATCTAAGCGTACACACAATCAACTGTGGGAGAGCCACGCTTCGGCATGAATCGGCCGGCTCGACCGGAGTGATACCACTGCCTCACAGAAAACCGGCGTGAAGCAGCCCTTGTGCTGTGTTTCGCTGAGTGAGTGAGACTACCGGAGGCCCACCCGGGGGGTGGAAGGGGATAAAAGGTTGGCAGCGCACTTGTAACTCCACTGGTGTTGCGAGTGTCCATGAGCGGCGGCAATTGCTTACCATCAGGTGATCCACCTGCTCGTCTGCTACCTATCACATAAAAAAAAATCATCAAAAATATTGGTTAGATTAGGTTAGGACTTCCCGTGACCAGCAAAAAAGTCTTCAAATTTTGGAACGTGTTTTTTGGGACAAATTGCCACGTAACCCATAGATGCATATACCTATTATTTCACCAAACATCAGCCTACCTCTCCATGCGAGTCCCGCAAATGGCACCGTAGCCCCAAATCAACGAATAACAAATGACCACCGGGATGCGGGATTAAGCCGGGATAACAGGCGTTATCGCGGCCCGGGATCCCGTAACATAATTTATCTACAGATCACGAAAATCCGTCTACGGATAGGCCAACCTCTGAGGTACAGCCGTTAAATACTACCCGTGCGGATAAACGCTGGGATTAGAAATGGCGGACCGACGAGTCGGTACCGTCAGCATACTAAGTACGTAAAATTATAATTAAATATAAGTGAACTGAAAAATCGTAGGAAATATCGTTACCATTGAAAATGTTTTGTTATTTTATTAATTCAAATAATATATAAGTATGTTTTATAGGTTTTATTATTTTGTAAGTAGTATTTTTTACTGTATTTATGTAAAAAATCTATGAAAATAATTCAGATTGCGATAAATTATTTTTTCCTAAAAAGAAATTGTTTAAACAAATAATAATTTATAGTTATCGCATTTAAACGAATTTGTTCTCACAAAAATATACATTTATTAGCGGTCCGCCCCGGCTTCACCCGTTGTACTTAAATAGCCTATAGTAATAAGGAATAACGTACCTTTCTAACAAAATATGACAAGACTAACGAAAGGTTCAAAACCACGGAAAAACTAGCTCACAAATTTTTATTAAAACGCAGCTTTTTTTTTGTCAGTCTGTACCCACGTGTGCGAGTATAGACGCAAATAGTGTGCGAGCGAGAGGTGAATAGTTGCGCCGCCATTTCTAATCCCAGCGTTTATCCGCACGGGTAGTATATGGCAGCAGACAAAGTGACCAAATACTTCTGAACAGTGAAAATGCCATTAAAATATGGACAAAACAAGGTACCATAATTAACCGAACACTCATTATTTCATTAATATATAAACAGATGTTAATAAGAAACTTTAATACATGCAACTAACCAATGATATCTGAACACAGAGACCTAGCGGGAAGTAGCGATTAAGATTTGTGTTTCGCCAAGACGTGAGTGAGGGTTCCGGAGGCCCAGTCCAAAGTACATATGAATAGCTCAATATCGAAATAATTTTGACTAATGTAACAACAGTTGGTACTATAGATAGAAGGGTGTGATTCTATATGCATAGTAACTATGACTAGACTTCTATGATGGAAGCCTGCAGAGCACAGTGAGATAATAAACAGGGTGATACTTTATTATAGAAGTAAAGTGTTCACTGTGGCATTCAAGTGAATAGATTTATCGTTTCAACCATCTACGATGCACTTTAGAAGGTAGGTAGCATTTGCTTTGAAGATTTAGCGACCCAATGCCGATCTTAACGGCCGACATCAAAGCGCGCTACCATTCATTGATGCTCATTGAAAATTCAAGTCTTCGATGCCCTAAATAAAATCGAATCGAATAACATGGCCGACCAAATCGAATAAAATCGTCAACCAAATCGATCGAGGCTGTATTTTATATTACTCTTATATCCATTTTGGATATCTATATATGTAGGTACCGTTATAGTAGGCACTACCAAAAACGAAACGCACATGTGTGCGAAGTGTAAATATTTGAATTATTTTTTGTCGTTACATCAAAATCAATTAGATGTGATTAATATGCCAACTTGGAAATAGTAATATTGTATCGTTCATTATTAATGAACAAAATATAACACCGATTGACTTATAAATTAATGACAATACAACTATTGCCTTCTTTAAGTACCGGACGTCCCAAATCTAAAGCGGTTTCAGTATGTAAACTACATTTATTGTATCCAAATAACGAGAAAACATCATACCTTATGTTAATATTATTATAAACAATTCATTCATTTTCAGATTGAAAATCGTCCAAAATAACAAAGTGAAACAGCACCTGCGAATAAATTCAATTTGAGCGTCTTTGCGTCTCGCCGAGAATTTCTCAAGACGCCTCCACACGGTTCAGCGAACGTTAGCGAGCGAAAAGTAGATACGAGTACTTTCTCGGAAGTGTGTATAGGAGGGAGAGGGATGGAGAGCTGAAGATTCGAAAAAAGAATCCGTCTTAAGCCGCAAGTATCTGGAGACGTTTCCACACAGTTCAGCGAACATAGGCAAGTGTAATTTTCTTTTTATCAAAATCGAGTGGTTGCCAATGCGAAAAGGAGCAAACGGAATTTAGAATATAAGACACGGAAAAAGCTATTTTACAGGGTATATAGATAAACAGATATTTCCAAATAAAAGAAATCTACGCTTCAATTAAAATTTACTCGTCATTTAAAACAAAATGTTATCCAAATTCAATATTTAAAAATTTGTAAACTCAGTAGGTAAGAACAGACCTTTTCATACGCGTACATTTGAATCCAAGCTTGCATCTCTAGATTTTTCAGACTTCTATGGCTTTTAAAAATTTGCATAAAAATATTTCAACTTTGTACAAAGTTAGTCACGTGACATGATATTTTTTATGAGTCGAAAAAAGTTTATAAATTTTGAAAAGTCTTCGAACAAAAGTTGTTCAAAATGGTTGTTAGAACACGTGGATAAATGGATGTAAATGTTCATACACCCTGTATTATTTATAGTAACAAACTGTAATTTTTTTTTTCTATTGTTGTTGTGTTTTGATACTTGATTATTTTTAATTATGTAAGTTTAAGGACCTGTGTGATTAAACAAATAAATAAATACATTTTACGCGTGCATTGAAACGATCGTGCTCCAAAACGTTTGCTTCGCTTCGGCGAGCGTCTAGAGGCGCCTCTAAGATGGTGGAACGAATAACTAGACCTGGTCTCAGCCCACGCTTAAGAGATTACGGAGACGGATTAGACGGGCCTCCGTTGAGCCCGCTAAATTAACGGATTACTTAGTTTTCGATTATTCATGAATCGACTTAGAATTTTCGTTTCTTTAATTGAATATGGAAGTTTGAAAAGCTGCTAACATAGGTACTTTTCGAGTCTCAATGCTTTTGATGAGCGATTGTCGCCCTGTTGATACCCGCATCACCAGTAGAGTTCGCAAGTAGGCAGCCAACCTTTGTCACTTCAGACTGTCACATCGATTTAATAAATAGATAAATAATTAATTCACACAACAGTTTGACTCCGTACTAAGTAGCTTGAGCACTTGTGTTACAGATATCAGACAACAGAAATATAAATACATATACTACACGTTATCATCACACGCATGTTTGTCCAGGTGGGGATCGAGCCCACTACCTTTGCGGTATGAGGCAGAGTCCCTACCATATGTTTTTAAACTTTCGCGTTGCATTATACAAATACTTTACATAAACGGGACTAAACGCGACGAAATTAAATAAGTACATTTTAGCACTTACTGCTTGACCTTGTTCGCTTGTGACCACGGCTGTTGTAACGCAGCCGAAACGTCAAGCAGTAAGTGCTAAAATGTACTTATTTAGTTTCGTCGCGTTTAGTCCCGTTTATGTAAAGTAGGGTCACTACCAATTGCACCATCAGGCCATCTTTCTTCCCCTTTCTAGAATGAAAATTAAGTAACATATTTTTCTATTGAAACTGGAAAAAATAAGGTTATTTTCAATTAACAAACGTCAGAATCCGCTATTGATCAATCATTGACCCTCGTCATAACATATCGGATCCGAGCAATTATGCTGAAATAATATCCAACCAACGGGCGAAAATGTTTTTGTAAACCCAAATTAATATCAGCTCTGAATGTTGTACTAACAGTACAGGCTGCGGCAAAAGTTCTATCGTTAGATATTTATACTCCCAAAACATAAAGTGAATAGGCCTGGAACGCTCACTGCGTGCTCACGCGCAATCGCGAGCTAAACAGGCTACACACACATATGTACGTACGTACACATCTCGGCGTATTTCAGCGTGAATAATAAAAAGATATTTATTAATATTCAGTTCATACATTGTGTTACATTACCTACATTATGTAATTTACATAGCATAACATGGGTTGGTACAATTTTTTTAGAGATAGATATACGGGATAGAGACCGGAGAGACATGTATGAAAAATGCTAAGACATCTCATATCAGAGAGATTTGAGGTCGCCAAGCCATCGCAAAAGTAAGTTTGTGGTTCAGGAGTATTTCTCGACACTTGGGTCATCCGCTCCCAACTTATCCTCGTAGCTTCTAATGAAGCCAACTGTATACATAAATTCCAAAATACAATTAGAAACCAAACTCATTAACTCCATTTAAGAATTTAAGGCCCTTTAGGGCAAGTATCTTATAACCGTGCTAATAGGAACGAAGAATGCTTTCTGCGCGATTTCTCAACTTTCATAGAATAATAATTATTAAGTAACTTTATATTAATCGGAGTATTAATTTATAATTGGAACAGTTTTGTTCACCGTAACGAGAACAGACGCCCACATACGCCCTCCAAACTCAGTCTAATCAATTTCCAACATACAGATTCAATTTTTAATAATAAAATGACGGATTGGGATAAATTGCTTTTGTTACGTATCTGTCGCAAGGGGTCACGTCGAGATACGCTTTTTAGATTTTGGACCACCCTTATTTCAGAGGTACAAAGAGCTATTTTCGCAAAATTTCAACAAGGGAACCAGCTCGACTGAATCATGGTTACCCGTTTCCGCAACTATCTGAAACAGGCACATTTCCTTATGTGATATTTTCAGTCAACGCTAACATACGCAAAAAGATTTGAAAAATCTACAAGTTCCATGGGAGAGTCACGCTTCAGCATGAATGGGCCGGCTCAACCAGGGCGATACCACGGCCTCATAGAAGACCGGTGTGGAGCAGCGCCTGTGCTTTGTTTCGCCGAGTGAGTGAGGGTACCGGAGGCCAAATCGAGTATATTTCTATAGGTACATGCTCGAATTCGAACCACGACTTCCTTATGATAGACGTGTTCTTATCCACTGAACTACGATGGCTCTCTTTACTGACATAATTCATAATTAATGAAGGAAATAGTCCATTGTCTGCCACGAGTCTTAAGTAAACTTTAAAACTATGATGTATACATATAATAACTGCGAGTACAATTTCAAAATTTTCAAGGCTCGAATGAATGCGGTACTTTGTACTCTAGTCATTCGAGCGTTGAAAATTTTAGTAAGCCCGTTCCGTCATAGACAGAAACCTATTAAGAAGCGAAGTTAAGAAGAATTTTAACTTTAAGGTTCAATATGAAGCCAAAGGCAAGCCCATTATTAAAATTAAAAAAAAGAACGGGAGACGAGTAGACCTACGTAGCGTCTTTCCATTCTGTACAAGGCCAGAACGCAGGGGTGTGTAACTAATCGCGTATAGATTGGAAATCACTTTTTTACTAAGGTTTTCCAATCTATACTAGGCTAGAACACACATAATCGCGTATACTTTGTAGTCACAAAACTTAACTAGCTTGTTCCAAAATATACAGTGCCAGAACGCATACGGACTAATCGTGTATAATTTGGAGTAAGCGCGCAAATGTTTAGATTCCAATCTATACGCGAACAGTTCCAATTCGTATTTGTAAAAGTAGAAAATCTTTTAATTAATGCCTTACAAAATTCAGAATAATCTTCATTATATTCTACCAACTTGCACTTGATGATCAATTTAAAATTTTCGGACACCATTTTTCACGTTTTAAATAACTATTTCAGTGTATTTACCATAATATATTTGTAACTAGTGGCCGCCCGCAACTTCGTTATGACTCTTGACTTAAAGATGATTATTTAAATAGTAGAAGAAGATAGGGCCAAGGAATAACGTAGTCCCATCACCAAACTTGGAACCCCCTTTAAGTTCGAAATATCCTTCCTTATCGGATCTCATCCAAAAATGCTCATCACATTTGACAATTTTGCATTCCATTTCATCCCTTAGTTGTTATGGTGTAGCTGGGCTCTTAGAGTTCCACACCAGGTGTTCCATGATCTTTGATTTTGTTCATGTCATCAAATAATGCTGATCAATCTAAACAACTTTTGTTAAGGTGCCATTGACCTACCTCTTATAGTTTAGCTGGGCTATTGTGGTTAGTTCATACAACAACCACATCAAGTAGCCTGGTCTTCAAAATAAAATATATCCTATAAGTTGCCCTGATATTACAGCTATACAATAAAAAAAGTTTTATTCGAATTGGTTGAGTAGTTTCCGAGATTAGCGCGAACAAACAGACAAAAATCATTGATTCATGTTCTGTTATTTCAGTCATCCTAAGTTATTCTATATTTTTTTCTATAATAAAAATGTAAAAAAGCTGTGTCTGTACATTGAAGATATTTATCTCAAAATAACTTAGGACGACTAAAAACAGTAACAGAACATGAATCAATGATTTTTAAAATTTTTGTCTGTCTGTTTGTCTGTTTATCTATTTGTCTGTTTGTCTGTTCGCGCTAATCTCGGAAACTACTGAACCAATTCGAATGAAACTTTTTTTATTGTATAGCTGTAATATCAGGGCAACTTATAGGATATATTACATTTTGAAGACCAGGCTCCTTGATGTAGAACCACAACAGCCCAGCTAAACTATAAGAGGTAGGTCAATGGCACCTTAACAAAAGTTGTTCAGATTGATAAGCAGTTTATGATGCCATGAAAAAAAATCAAAGATCATGGAACATCTGGTTTGGACCTCTAAGAGCCCAGCTACACTATAACAAATATGGAATGAAATGGAATGGAAAATTGTCAAATGTGATGAGCATTTTTGGATGAGATCCTATAAGGAAGGATATTCCGAACTTAAACCCCTAATGGAGCGAAAAGGGGATTCAAAGTTTGTTCATGGGACTACGTGATTCCTTGGCCCAATTTACTCCAACTTTTGCATACACATTTTTTGACAGAATTGATGGATAAAATATAAGATTCAAACTTTAATAGAATACTTACCTACATCCCCTAATGGAATAAAAAATAATTTGGGGGTTACTTTCATTAGAAGTTGATATTTTAAATATTAAATGGGTTTGCACTTGACGTCGTCTCACCTGATGGAGAGTGACAATGTGGTTTAAGATGTAGCGTGCTTTCCCAGAAGAAGCCTATTCACTCTCGACTTAAAGACACCCAAATTGTAGCTCTCTGGAAATACAAAAGCTGGCAAGTTGTTCCATTCCTTAGCATTTCATATAAAATATTGATGAGCCGCCTTAAAAATCTATTAACCTATAAACGAACATTTATAATAAGTAATATTTTTGTTAAATTCTATTTAAATAATCATCTTTAAGTCAAGAGTCATAAAGTTCACGCAAACGAAGTTGCGGGCGGACACTAGTTTGAGATATAAATATCTTCATTGTACAGACACAACTTTTTTACAATGCAGAAACAATAATAAGCTACTAAGCTAAATCACCTGTTTCATACATTCTCCTATACTCATTTTTGGCAGTGAACGGTATATGTTTGCACCCTTAAGTATTATCGCAATTTTTTTTACGCCTTGTATAAAGCGTTGGGAGGCCCTTGCCCTTCAGTGGGACACTTGGGCTCATAATAAATATTAAGATCTTTTAAACTCTTGTAAGGCGTAAATGATGTAGTATAGTTTGGAACCAGGACGCACGTTATCACGTTACAAACTATACACGAGCAGTACGCAAAATTCGTGTATACTTTGTAATCGCACATTCAAAAACATTATTACAATATATACACGACCAGTTTCCTATGGATGCGTTCTGGCCTTGTATAGATTGGAAAGACGCACCTACGTAAGGTAGGTAACTCTCTCAGGGGGACTACGGTGCGGCGACCTCCTCGTGTGGCCTCCCCGGTAGTATTTTCTTTCTGTTTGGAACTGCTACCGGAGGGGTCCTGGTGTCCCTGGGCAACGACGGGTAGCAATTGGCTTATCGCCATATTGCTACCCGACGGCTGACAGCTGCACTTTGAGGCCCAGCTCTGTCTGGGCCGGGGCCCTGTCCGGCGCCCTGTGAGGATCTCCTCCACTTTGGGCGCACCTTGACGTGGGCCCCACCGAGTGGGGCGCCTTCGGGGGCCACCCCCCACATCTTTTGTGGGGGTCTTTAGTTGCTGGTCTGCGCTGCGTCCCACAGCCAGTGGGATGCGGCAAAGGCCGGCTAACCCCACCTCTCCGCCCAGCGACCGACTGCGCAATCCAGCGTTGCCGGCCGTGGGGCTGTCTGGTGGGGCAGTTTTTTTTTTTTTTTTTTTTGGAAGCCTGCAGGCACTCCCCCCTACCTTACCCTGCAGCCAGCAGGGTGTGGGTTTGTGGAGAGTTCTGCAGGAGCCCATGCCCGCGACGCCCGTATCGCAATCCAGCGATGCGGGCGCCGCCCGGTTGGGGCTTTGTCGGAGGGCAGTGGGAGCTGCTCTGGGGGCTTTAAGCCCCGGGAGTCGGAAAGAGGCCGTACTGGCGTGCCTTGCTGTCCATGGGTGGGTCTGCAAGTGATGAGGTTCGTCCTATTTCCCGCTTTCCCACCCCGAGCCTGGATTTGCCGGGAAAAGTCGCAGAGTGTTTAGTGGGTATGCCCTTGAACGGCCTCTGATTAGCAGAGGCCCAATCCAGGGGAGAGCCCCACACTACCTGGTCGTCTCCCAGCGGCCGGGTGTGCATAAGGCGGCATTCACTCTGCGTGAACAAAAAAAAAAAAAAAAAAGGTAACTCTCTCAAAGTAGGTATATTACTATTTTATCTCTGAATTAATTTCACGGCCACACTAAACAGGAAGTTTTGCAACAGGGTATCAAACCTTTAAATTGTACCAAACAAAAATTATCATTTTCGAGTACAAATGTATTGTTGCGGCAATTGTGATATATCCGGTAGGGAGAGATAAAATCTGGGCTCCGGTTTAGTATAAAAGGCTTGTAGATTAATTAATAACGAGTGTCATTTGCCCCAGTTAGGCCGTTAGGGCCGATAACTCCGACCTTGCCCTTGGGTATAAACATTTGGGTTTTTTGGGTGCACCGAAGAGGAACTTAAATGTAAACATCACAGTGCGTAGGTAGATAACAGAAGAAACTAAACTAAATAGTCTACTCTTCTATATTGACGCCCCTGGGGGCTTAACTCAAGTTGCGTACTGTACAACGACTAATTGAATAAACATAAAATATCTACCATTTTTAATGGTAAGCATACCATGGATGTATGGAAATGACAGTAGCTGACGTGAGAAAAATGTTGTTTCATATTTTTCGCATAAGTAACTGGACTTAGGTCAATTTTGGTTTTCAAAACAGACAAGCCTTTATTATAATAAATTATGGTTGTTTGAGCTCTTATGTCCCTTTCATCAGATAAAGTGGGGCCTCAATGCCGCAGTACGCACATTTTTACGACGCCTTTTCAACCTAGATCCAAAAGTACTTATAAATTTTAGTACCTACTAGCAAATTGGATGTTTTCATTTTTTGACGCACAGTTTGGGAATTGTGTGTGACCCGCCCTCACTTCATTTCGGAACTTACTTGGCTATAGGTTCCCTTCTTTTTTTATAGGTTGCAGGCGAGCAGGCGGATCACCTGATGGTAAGCAGTTGCCGTTTCCCATGGACACTTGCAACACCAGTGGAGTTACAAGTGCGCTGCCAACCTTTTATCCCTTTACCCCCCGAATGGCCTCACTCGGCGAAACAGCACAGGGGCTGCTTCACGACCTTACTTGCAACACCAGTGGAGTTACAAGTGCGCTGCCAACCTTTTATCCCTTTACCCCCCGAATGGCCTCACTCGGCGAAACACAGCACAGGGGCTGCTTCACGACCTTCTTCTTTACCAGTAGATGGCGCTAGGTGTCGATTACATCGCGCAAGTGTTTCGTCATTTAAGCCTTTTGGTTGTCTACAAAAATGATATCTTTTTACCTTACTAGCGGCCGCCCGCGACTTCGTCCGCGTGGAAAAGTAACTTTTTACCCCCCCCCCCCCCTTTTAACCCCTTGCAACCCCCTTTTCGCAATAAAAAGTAGCCTATGTTCTTTCTCAGGGTCTAGATCATCTGTATACCAAATTTCATTTAAATCCGTTGAGTAGTTTTGGCGTGAAAGAGTAACAGACAGACAGACAGAGTTACTTTCGCATTTATAATATTAGTATGGATTATTGCCTGAAGATATTAACAAATCAATTTGCTCGTATCTATAAAGAAGAATGATGTGTTAGAAGAAATGAAAGAAACAATTCACCACTAAGAAAAGAACGCCTTCAAAGGACAGTCACCAACAAAACCTAACCTACTTATGCCAACGCAAAAAGATTCATAGTTGTTCACGGACACATTTGGCGAACTGTACCAGCAGGCGGCGGACAGGTCATTAGTTACTCGTTAGAGTAAATCATGAGCATCTTACTTCAACTTGTTATTGCACTCGACTAGGGTCATCCATAAATTACTTCACACTTTGAGAGAGGGTCAAGGAAGTGTGACAAGGATCAACCCCTCGTTCACATCTTCTTGATTAAGTTCCTGTAGTTTACTACTTACGTCATTTTGATTTCATTATTGCACTTTCACAATCATCCAGATATTATAATAAAATAATATCGTTTGATGCTTTATTGTTTTTTAAGGGTTCCGTAGCCAAATGGCAAAAATGGAACCCTTATAGATTCTTTATGGTCTGTCTGTCTGCCCGTATATCACATCCATTTTTTCCAAAACTTTAAAAGCTATTTGTATAAGTAGGTTTTTATATAGGTACGTCATAAATTATAAACAAGAATTTAACTTCAATAAACTCGAATATGAAAATAAATGGTACTTGTTGCTACGGAACCCTTTACAAGCGACTCCGACTCGCAATTTGCCGGTTTTTTTATAATTGGTAATTTCAATTAAACAGTGAAAAGCCGGGTACCCTCAATAGAATACATGGATTTTGATAAATAAACAATTAAACTGGCAGTTAACAAGTATAAACCATCATCTTAGCATGTTATTTCCAGTTGCATCCAAAAGCGTCGCCTTGGGGCTTAGGGTACGATTGGACCATGTCCTAGAAGTTAGTTAGCATATATAAGTAAAACTAAGTATACTGTTATATTTAGAAAGATATTAAATGGCGAACTATCTAATGTTGGAGAATTTCAGCGCAGTTGCAGAAGCTCGGCGTATCTGACACGAGAACATACTGGACGCAAACTTAGCATGTCTGACATATTCGTAAACTAAGATTCATGGAAGTTTCTACGAACGTGTGTGTGTGGTATTCATTTAGTATTTGGTATAGCAAAGAATTTAACGATTAGCCGCTGGCTAACAGACACCTCAACTCAACTCAGCTGTCCCTGTCACTCACTCCAGCTAACCCAATCAGAGTAAGGGGGAGGGTAGTAGTGTAGTGTTTATTGCACTTACAAATGAGATGACTCGGACCATACCTGTAATAAAAAAAAATTGATTAAACAATGAACAAGTAGTATGAAATGAATAAATAAATGTACCTACGTCAAAGAAAATCACGGACTCTGACCCCAACTTGTGTTATGGGTATCAAAAAACAAAAATGTAAAGCCGCAATGGCCCGAAACCTTCGACGTGCCGTCTTCAAGCTTGCAAGACAACATGGTTTATTATCTGACTAGTGGCCCGCCCTCACTTCGCTTCAGGACCGTAATTCAGACATAAACCAATAGATGGCGCTGTGTCCAATTACATCGCGCAAGCGTTTCGTGTTTTCGGTTTACCTATAAGCCTTGTCGTTGTCCATAGAAGTTATCTCTTTATAAATAGTATAGATAGGTATTTAAGACACTAAGTGCACCGCTCCTAGTTCTACACCAACGCTTAAAACAGCTTTTTGCGCGAATTCCGCGCTTAGTGAGAAAAAACGAGGAACCAGCTTATGCGAGTAGTTGCCCAAAGTTTGCCGTGCTGCTCAGTTAAGGGGCTATATCGAAACAACTAGCGCCGCCAACCTATTTACACGGATTTTGGCGAAAATCCTAACTAATATTATAAATGCGAAAGTAACTCTGTCTGTCTGTTACTCTTTCACGCTAAAACTACTGAACGGATTTAAATGAAATTTGGTATACAGATGATCTAGACCCTGAGAAAGAACATAGGCTACTTGATGATGATCATGAGATGCTAGTTAATTGGATTGTTCAAGATACAATACAATATTTTAAACGCGCGACAAGTAACAGTAATATTCATTATTGCTAAAAGTGGCCGTTTTTAGCAATAATGAACTTTATTGTTTCTTGTCACGGGTAAAAAATATTGTTTTGCATCTCAAAAAACTCGGTTTACTTGCATCTAAGTCTGTGATGTTTAACTTTTTTGAAAAATAACATATTTCCGCCACAATTTCACATGGGAGAGTCACGCTTCGGCATGAATGGGCCGGCTCGACCGGAGTGATACCACTGCCTCACAGAAAACCGGCGTGAAGCAGCCCCTGTGCTGTGTTTCGCCGAGTGAGTGAGGGTACCGGAGGCCTACCCGGGGGGGAAGGGTATAAAAGATGGCAGCGCACTTGTAACTCCACTGGTGTTGCAAGTGTCCATGAGCGGCGGCAATTGCTTACCATCAGGTGATCCGCCTGCTCGTCTGCTACCTATACCATAAAAAAAAATACAATCAGTGTAAATTGGTTGGCGGCGCTAGTATCGTCGATACAGCCCCTTAAAGCGCCGGCTGACGCGCCACTTCATTACACGAGCATAAAGTTTGGGACACGGCAACATTTTGTTTTCATTTTGGAAAAAGCATCAGGGGTTTTATTTTTCCGAAATAAAACGAAATGCAGCAAGCTGAGTTTTGCGCTTTTAAATAAATAATGAAGCATGAGAATGTGTGCGGATAAAATAAAATCATAAAATCTAAACATTAAAGCTCAAATTAAAATGTTTATACGCAGCAGAGAGAAACCAAACCCCCATTTCACCACACTGGCAATTTGTCGGTGACATTTATGTAGAGTGAAAATGGTCAAGCGACAGGTGATTTATTAATATAGCAATGGCATGTAGTAAGCAATTCCAAAAAGATATATTTTTATGCTGCTATTATGTACGGTTCAAGAAAAATACTATTTGAGCACTTAAAAGATAATACGAGTGAGTAATGCGACCTTAACACTAAAAATAACCCCCAAATGGTAATGAGACAAACATTGAACTACACCTTTGTTGAACACCCTTTAGGTTCATTGCCCAGCCCTGTATGAAAATGACGCAAATTAAACACCACCGTAATTCTCAAACATAAGGCGAGAACTCACAAAATCCGAGACGACTTCCAAAATAAAACAAAATGTAGCCTGTTGCAAGCCGAAATATTTGCGCTTTTAAATAAATGATAAAAGCATGAAATGGCGTAGGCAACTGTACGCCGTACGGTGCAACTCAAAACATCAAGGCTCAAAATGTGTTGAGGCGCAGTAGAAGGAAATAATAACCCACGTAATATTTGTCTCATTACCGGTCTATATTTGGGAATATGGATACTGGTAATGAGACAAATATTACTTAAGATTTCATAAAAATCACATTAAATCAGATACGAACTACTCACATCAATCAGCTTTCGTGCTATTAAAAACTGGCTAAGACTTTTTTATGTGATAAGTGGCGGGGGAACAAACGAAAAAAAAAAAATTGGGCTTCCGGTACCCTGACTCACTCGATGAAACACAGCGCAGGCGCTCTATCACTCCGGTCGAGCCAGCTCATTCATGATGAAGCGTGCCTCTCCCACGGTTTATAAATATTATTTGAAATACGCGACGATAAACTACTATAATTATTACATTATCTCATAGATACAAATAACAAAAACTAACTAGGCCATCTGTGCATTCGTTAACATTTTTCCCTTATTCACGTCAGCTGTTCCAGCAAAGGTTGGTTTACCGGAAAAAGTGGCGGCTGGGAGTGAGTAATGCGCCCGGACATGAACGCCTCGAATGGTAATGAGACGTAACGTAACGCATTGCTTCGCCTCGCTTGTCTTTAGATTTATCGTTTGCTGATTTTTTTTCAGGGAAGGTGAAATGAGGTTATGATGTAAATAATATTGGGTTTTGGCACTCTATCATTCGCATATTGATGTCCATTTTATCTAAATTACGAACCGCGATGATAAGGTCACAAAAGGAAAGTTGCATTATAGGAGCCGAAACGAGTTTTGACATTTGATTTTATTTTCCCCTTACCGTCGAGCTGGTGGTAGAAATACGATCAAGCATTTGAAAAATCTAGATATTTATACTCAAATGCAAACCTACGGCTACAACTTATTCAGACGGCACTGATCAACTAAATGCTATTAAGTTAAGTATAACTCTACTACTACTACTGTATGTGTAAGAATAAGGTGATAGTTAAGTACCTATAACTATCACCTTATTCTTACACATACAGTTGTAATGAAAACATCGAACTTATTCAAAACTGTTCACCTCACAAACAGTGTTAGATGAAACCATTCAGTTAATTAAATAAAGTTCCATCTCAGCCCCGTGATAGTAATTACAACTTTTCCAATTTCATCTCTTAACACCTTAAGAGCTTGCAGCCTTCAACTCCTTCGAATCGCTTTAAAATAACTTCAATGCGGATTGACATTCAGTCCGGGACGATAAATTGTTTTGAATAGAGTATTATGTATCATTAAAGCTAGTATTTTTAGGCCGCATACAGAAGATCGCAGTCGTGGCAGGCTCCCCACAAGGTGGACCGACGATCTAGTGGAGGTCGCAGGAGCCCTTTGCGAGTGGCACAGAACCGTTCTGTGTGGAGAACATTAGGAGAGGCGTATGTCCAACAGTGGACGTCTATTGGCTGAAATGATGATGATGAAGGCTAGTATTTAACTGTTGAGGAAACATATAACCTACCAAAATTACTAATTGCAGATCAAAATTACAAAGTGTACAACACTAAATGGTTTGGTGTTCAAATGTCATTTAACCGAGGCGAGGCACGCTTCGATATGAATGGGCCGGCTTGAGCGGAGTGATATCACTGCATCACAGGACACCGGCGTGAAGCAGCGCTTGCCTGTATTTCGTCGCCCAGGTATATGACAATAACAGGGGGATAAAATTCACTTACTTATCGAGTGTTCCTTTGGCTTTACATCCTTTATATATAATACTAGTGGCCCGCCCTCACTTCGCTTCGGGACCGTAATTCAGAAACGAACCAATAGATGGCGCTGTGTCCAATTACATCGCGCAAGCGTTTCGTGTTTTCGGTTTACCTATAAGCCTTGTCGTTGTCTATAGAAGTTATCTCTTTAAAATAGTATAGAAGTATAGATATGTATGACCTACATGTGTAAACATACGTATGTAAATATCTTTACGTGGCCTCGGCGGAGCTCTTAACGTCCTAAGCTTAGGCATCTAGACTAAATTGTGTATTTAGTTCATAAAGCAAACTCATTGCCGGCGAGTCTAGCGGGACATGTTTGTTAAGAAGCCTAAACGTGCCCGGAAACATTTTGTCCAGATTTTGGTAACAGGACGGGCGCCCGCAAAAATATGTAGGTATACGATGTATCTAATAGGTTTCTTGAGTGAAAAAAAGTAGAAGTTAGCTAGGTGGCTATTAGGACAAAGTACGTTAGTAAGCAGGGTGTCTCTGTAGGCATTTACATCCTTTTAACCATGTCTTCAATTAAAAGTCTTTCTATGACATTTGGAAATTCATCAGTTTTTTCCCACTTCCCATAAAATGACATTGGTCATTTTATGTCCGTCTTTGTATAAACATTTTATATAGTCATGAAAAGAAAATTTTTTGTACAGAATGATTGGTAGAACACGTGGATAAGAGACGTAAATGTAGCCTACACGCTGTTTCATTCCTCTACCCAAAGGTTGTCTGTACAAGTTGTCGAGGATAGAGACAGAAGTGTCTTCTTTCCTGTCTTACTGAAATAAAGCCCAAATTTTTATTTAATTTTTATCTGCTTTGAATTTGGGAATTTCACGATTTACTTACAAACTTTAGTCGAAAAAGAGCTTTTTCCGATTGCAATCAAAGGACCAAATGAATTCTACTAATCGTAGTTACTCGATTATTATCTAGTGTTTTTTACATAATCGATATAACATACATAATCCAACACAGCACTAATCCTGTACATCGTTATCCGTGTAATTATAACGTTAATATTGACAAAGATATTAGTTATTAATTACTTTACCAACTGAACAAGGGATCAGATAACACATTGACATGTTCCCACATGTTCTGTCTAATATTCCACAACACCATTAAACTAATCACTTGTGGGCGGATGTAAACATGTCCAACTATTTTCGACTTTTTGTGGAAAGCTATAAGGGCGGTTTTGGCGCAAGAAACGGACGCATGATTTGCTCGTTACCAACCCTGTTGAGCAAATAAGCCAATAGGGAATAGTGTTGGCTATCGATAGTGAATTAGTGATAGATAAAGATAAATGAATAGTTTTGATATAATTATCACATAAAAAAAAACCCGTTTCAAATATAGTCATACCTATGTCATAGTAGTACCTATGTCATGTATAATTATAAGTATCTGTACTTCTTATTTTCATTTAGCAATCTCTTTGCACTGCCTTACCCCTATTGCCAACACGCTGTTTTCTCTCCTCTACCTAAAGGTTGTCTTGAAGAAATCGCTACAAGCGATAAGACCGCCTTATTGTATTGTCTATAGCTGTTGTTTCACTCATGTATTCTATTTCTGTGCAATAAAGAATATCTATCTATCTATCATAAACTGCAACTTGGGCGGCAAAAATACCAGGGCGGCGATTCTCCTGCACTGGACATTTTAAGACGAATTTAGAGATTTCATACATTCCTCCATACAAATTTTTAATAATTAGTGCCCGCGAATTGCTCCCCACGGACAAACAAAAGTCGAGACAGTACTTTACGGCTTCGACGTGAAGTTATTAAAATCCATGTAATGTACTTATAATTTTTTAAGAAAAATGTTTCGAAGGAATATAGAGCGCCTGTTACGCCAAACTTTGCATTATAAATAGAATTAAACCGCTGTATTGTTCATAGGTTTAAAACTGAAACCTGCCGCAACAGGAACCCAATACGGTAATCCCTTTCCTGCTTAGATGATGAAGATAAATTACGGACCTTCATTCAGGGCTACCTACCTTTAGAGATGACTTAATTTTTTTAATAAATAAATTCACACAACGTCTCATACATGGCCTGAGTCTGTATTAAGTAGCTTGTGTTATAGACATCAGACAACAGAGGATTTACAAAATGTATGAATAGATTTTCTTTATTTTTCGAATAAAAGTAGGTATGTACAGATAAAGCTCGGGTTTGTGATCACCAATCATAATCAAAAAAGTACACATTGGGCATTACAGTGGGTCCTAAAATAAGAAAAATCCTATATCGTGGGCACCCACGGTTGAAGATCGACGGCTGGAACCACCTCCTTTTGTTTATATTTGTTTATGGTTTCTTTTGTTTGCATGAACGTGTTTTGGATAATACAATAGATTTGCCTTTATCATCTGTTTTATTGGCATGAAGTTACCAACATATTCAAGCCCACGATCGCGATAGCGAAATGAATCGGTAGGAATAAGTTCAAACGAATAGGGTATTTGACAATTTTTTTTTATGTGTTTAATCAAAAGACCTCTCAATTTAAGAAACATTATTGTAATAATTACTCGATTCTGATTTGAATTACCTGAGATATCATAACTTTAAGAGCACATATTTTGGGCAAGCCCAAAAACGCTCTATACAAAATGACTACAGGCAAGTGACGTCACATGCTCGTATCCTGTATGCGCGACTAGTAAATTTTGTTTGGTAGCTATATCAAATGTTTCGTTTTAGTAAATGGTTTTATAATAAAGTTGGTGGAAAATGTACGGGTAGTTCAATGATATAATAATTTTTTTAAATTGTAATACTTTAAAAATGGACTTGCCCATGAAACTTTGAATGCTCATAAAACCAGTTAGACGTTATATTTTAACTGAAAATTTTGGCCATTGGTTCTTATTTACCAGTATTTTGGAAAAGTATAAATATTTTTTACTAAATCGAGATTAGTCAAATACCCATTTTCAGGTAAAATAAAAATTGATTAATTTTATTCATCGTGTTGCTGACAATTCAACGCAACACGATTTATATCGATGATCGATTACCTTATTCCGATTCATTACGCTTCAAAATGGTTTTTTTTTATGGTATAGGTAGCAGACGAGCAGGCGAATCACCTGATGGTAAGCAATTGCCGCCGCTCATGGACACTGCAACACCAGTGGAGTTACAAGTGCGCTGCCACCTTTTATCCCCTTCCCCCCGGGTGGGCCTCCGGTACCCTCACTCACTCGGCGAAACACAGCACAGGGGCTGCTTCACGCCGGTTTTCTGTGAGGCAGTGGTATCACTCCGGTCGAGCCGGCCCATTCATGCCGAAGCGTGGCTCTCCCACAGTTAAAGTTAAGTTTAAGTCTTAAGTTTAAGTCAAGTTAAGTTAAAGTTAAGTTAAGTTAGTTATTTATCTAAAGATTAACATCGGAGCAACCCTAGCTCACCTTACTGGGAGATCGTTAGGGATCTCCCTGAAACACACGCAGTAATTACGGAGCATAACTTCCGATATTTATACGGCGGCAATTATTATGGAAGTTTGTTAGGTATAAACGCTTTTGTCACGGTGATTGCAACAAATGAAATTAATCGGCAGCTTTTCGTATTGACGAAGTGGAACTCCCTAAAACGCACCATACAAGCGATGCAAACCGTGACGTCAACGTGTGTTAATTTTTATATTGTTAAATTGTATTTTTAACCTGATTGATATATTTATTTTTATTTCTAGAGATTCTATAAAATTTCCTAGTCAGTTATGGGCCATAAGTATTAGCGTTTTTTCTGACTCTCTCTCTCTGACAAATTGGTAATCTCCTAGCTATATTGTACTAGCCGGATTGTGCATTTGGTATTGACCCTGCCTCAGACGCCAAAGGCTGTAAGTTCAATCCCCACCTTGGACAAACATTCGTGTGATGAACCCTTGTGTTTGTTCAGTATCTGGGTGTAATGTATTTAAGTTTGATATTTGTGCTACCTCTGTTGTCTGATATCTGTAACACGAGTGCTTAAGCTACTTAATGCGGAGTCAGGTCAATGTATGAGATGCTGTAAGAATTTATTATTATTGATCCATACTAATATTATAAATGGGAAAGTGTGTATGTTTGTCTTTCTTTCAAGGCAAAACGGAGCGAGGAATAGTCGTAATTTTTTAAGTGGAGATAGTTGAAGGTATGGAGAGTAACAGGCTACTTTTTGCCCCTTTCTAACCCCCTATTTTAGGGGAGCGAAGCGAAGAAAGCTAGTTTAATGTATTTTTATGATTTCTCTATTGCAATAGACATTCCGATTGGACAGATGTCTGTGTCCCTACAGTCGTTCAATCAGATGTCAAGGCCGTCTCCGAGCTATGTGTGTGTGACTAATTAGCCTCAGCTGGCCTCAATGCGGTGGCCACAGGCACGCCGGGTCACTGGCCAATCTGGCCGTTCACTATAGGCGACAGGATGCATAGCAACTAATAGTATTTATGTGACTGTCACGTAATATAGGTTATTAAAACATGAGCGAGATTTTAAGGAGCCTTGGTGAGTTTATGTTCAGTTTCATACACTTTTTTATCTTAACGTCGTAAGACCCAAAAACCTTATAAAAGGCAAAAACAATTGATTTCCTACCACCGGACAATGCGGAAGACGAAAAGAATCCACCCTTACACTGTGGAAGTTCCACCAGCTCGTACTAAGCGTTTCGCTTCTTCTTTCTTAATACAAACTGCTAAGGAATGGAACAACTTGCCGGCTTCTGTATTTCCAGAGAGCTACAATTTGGGTGTCTTTAAGTCGAGAGTGAATAGGCTTCTTCTGGGAAAGCACGCTACATCTTAGACCTCATTGTCACTCTCCATCAGGTGAGATGAGGTCAAGTGCAAACCCATCTTATATATAAAAAAAAAATCTGTTGTGTCTGTTGTCTGGACCTTACGACGACGTTAACTCATGTTTTAATTTAACACATTTTTTTTAGGCAGTATATGGCATACCTATAACGTGACCATATCGCCATGAGGCGATACTTAAAAAAAATATGTTGCACAGGTTATATGAAAAATTTTAATGTCATGTCATAATACACACATTTTTACACATTAGCGGAATCACACGTGCGGCTATCATCGACCGCGGGACGAAGTCCAAAAAAAACATATTTTTACAGACAAACATGACGTATCTATAAGGAAGGAAAATTGTAATGTAATGATCATAATTTGAAAAGAGTGACTACTGAGTTTCTTGCTGATTCTTCTCGGTAGAAATCGACTTTCCGAATCAGCGGTAGCTTACATAATATTTGACATTCATAAATGTTCTATAAGGACTTAAATTGAATAAAAAATATTTCTATTTCTATTTTTATTTTTATTCCGTTTTTTCCCATTTGGCTACGGAACTCAAAAGCATTATAGTCTTCATTCACTATTTCTAGTCATATGTCAAATTCACCGAGTAATCTTAATCCTCGCCGGTAAATAAATACTCAAGCTAGCTAATAACGCAAGTAAGCAAGTGCCGGATGACCGGATAATTCGGATTATCCCGTTGATTCCGGTAAAACTACTGGTAATCTACACCAATATTAGTAATTCTATCACTCCTATACTAATAACAATGTCCTCCTAACCGATATTTCCACTATGGCGGCCAATCTGAACAAACATTGTAATGATCTTTTTGGCGATTAAAAAGCGTAATTGTCGAGTTTCAAGTCAGAATCAACTCTCCGATTCCAGGTGGTACAATCGAATTACTTATGTCAGGACGGCGATCACTACTTCAAGGAAAAAAGGAAAAAAATATAGTTACTTACCTGAGTTTTTTTTTATTACAAAGAAAATTTTGTTCTTTTTTTTCACAAATGTAGGTAGGTACAGCCCTTTATAATACATATTACAAATTACTACAGCACAATTTTTCAAATATTCTAGATTTTTTTCAGTATTGGCAATTTTAGTAGTACTATCTACCTACCACAATTCTAAAATCTTCTTAATGCTTTTGTAGGTTGTACACAAAAATTCATCAGACTATTTTTCCCCAAAAACTTTGAAAATAGTTAAAAAGTAAAATTGTGCCAACACCTTTAGAACCTGTGGAACGCCAATCCCTAAGCTAATTACGAAAAGTTTTCCTCCAAAATTAACTGACCTAATCAAAGGAACATTTAAAAGTCCTCTAAAAGTTGCCAGTGGCTAAAATTAATAGCTGTTTGTGTCGAATTCCGCAAGTAAAAAAAAACTTGTCGGCATTTTCATAGCCCTCTCTCCCTTCAACCGAGAAAATGTCAAAATTAAACATCTGCAAGAAACACTGACAAATGGTAGCCCGTTAATCAGACCTTACGCTAAACTTTAAGACATAATTTGTCAAACTTTGGGATCTCCACCCTCATAAAAAGTGTTTAAAGATAAACAAGAGCAAACGATCTCACGGACAAATTAAGAGTCATTTTGAGTTTTTTTTTTTCAAGCATCTCATACCTGTGTTGCAAATATCAGACAACGAAGGAATTTATAAACGCGTCTTAGCAAGAGTTCTTCTTTCAAACTGGGCAGCAGCATGACTGTGCCTCGGCATTCGTCGTGATGTCTATGAGCGCCTGTTATAACCATCAGATGGGTTGCATGCTCGTTTGCCTTATATCAACAATAAAAAAACTTTATGTGCGCTATTAGATCAAGTTAAGTTCTGTGTGTCTATGTACGTGTAAAATGAATCAATCACCTTTTAATAAGTAGTGTTAACGTTGCGTCGCCTAACGACACGTTATATCAGGCATTTCTCCTGAATTGACTGCCTGTCTTTCAAGAAGTCAAGAAGAAGAAGAATGTAGCTAATTCGTCGTTTCTTAAAGATTAGGAGTAAAACGTGTAATATTCATAATAAGTCCCTAAATGATTACAAATTGTATATCAGTATTTGCATTGATTCACGAAATTGTAACTTAGTTTTTAGATAGCCCAAGTTTGAGAAACGGTGAGTACAACGGATTTTATCCGCAAACTTATAATTTTTCCCGCTCCACTATAAAAGGTGAAATTTCGGAAAAATCCTCCGAATAATAGCGGGGATTGCAGAACGCAGCCGCAAAACATCCTGAAAGAATAGGGGAACATTTTCAGTTCGTTTAAGAATAATAGTGTTTATAAATACAATTTGTGAAATTCTTTGAAACATTTTGTATCAGCCAAAATGTTGATACAAGAATTTGTTTTTGTTCTCATACGGTATTTTTCTTTTTATTTTTAAACCAAATGAAGCGGTATTTTTATGTTTGCTGGTATTAAAGTGGAGTGCTGACAAAAACTTATTCACGAAAAATGTAGAACAAAGCCTAATAGGTGCCACCTTTAACTTTTTCCAGGAAAGCAAACTTTTTTTAGAAATTTCGTTTTATTGTTTTCGAAAAAACGTTCCTTTATAATACAATATAACATTAGTATTCTATATCCAAAAACGAGAATAGAATTTATAATTAGGGATGTTACGTGCGTGACAATAGCGTTCCCTTATCGTTCCCTTTATTAGTATAAATAATTAAATACTCTTTACGTATACGACTCTTTGATATTCTCCAACCGATTCGGCTACGGCGGCCGATCTCAATAATCAGCCACGTACGCATGATATATTATAGTGATCAAGTGTGTACGCAAACACAAGTGGACCATCTATTCCGACACATAGCGACACCGTCGAAAAAGGATCGAAAAGCCACAGGACCAATGGTTTGAAGTGTTTTCCAAGACACGGAGGTCTTCTCACACAAGACCGCTGGACGACCATACCTACTTCGAGCTGACACCGAGAATTTCCATACAAAAAACTCTGGTACAAATTTTTGGCCTGACCCGGGAATCGCTGCTGTTGATTTTAAGTGCGACTCACTGCGCCACAGCTTTAGACAACAGAAGACCAAACTCACAAAATCCTTTAAGCTCTCCGCTGCGAGTTCCTCTGAAAATCGAAATATCAGGCAACACTACTGCTGAGCCATCGTGGGGGGATGATGAATGGCAACATCCCCCCTCCACTTGAACCCGAGCATCCACTCCGCTCGGCCCTCTTATCTATTGTTTGCGAGGAACTGCAGTACAAACGGCTACTCTACTCATGCATTCTTATTGAAACAGCAGTAGAGCTCAGAATCGAACAAAAGCGAGGGTACAGTCAAAGAGACTAGTGGGTTAGCGGTGTTTTTGAAACATTGCGTTTTTTGCATCATAATTGTGTGGCATGGAAGTGCTTTTATTATTTAGAGCACATTGCTGGAAAGAGAAAATCATTTTTAGAAATAACAACGCACTTATGTTTGTTTTTAGTACACAATTCGGAATTCGGCACGGAAAGTAGGGTCGGTCGTAGCTTATCACGGACCTGAAAAAATGGATAGTTCGGAAGGCATTCTTCATTGATTAGGAATATATGTTTTTCAAGTTGTATCGCTGTAATGTTAAATGGCATTTGGAATTATATAATGACACCAATATCTGTTTTTGGTTACTGTGTATTTAGTTACGTAATTAGGTTGTTTGACAGTACGATGAGACTCTCATCTTATTATCAAACACATTATTTCACCAACAATTTATTTCTTCGACTTCTTCGTTTTGTATACTTTGATGTGTTGCTGTACGTACTTACTGCTTGACGTTTCGGCAACGTTGCAGCAGCCGTGGTCCGCTTGTGACCGTATTTTATAGTAACCGAAAATGTATTTTGTGGGTGACTGTCCGGGCAGGAATATCGCTGCGTATGCATTTTGCAGGCTCGGCCCGAATTCAAACAAGGATTAAAGAACGCCATTGTACTGTTTTATCGTGAGCTTTGCCCTGACGGAGGAATACTGTTATCGTGAGGAATAGTTAACGCATCAGCATGGTAATAGTTCAGTGCTTTGTATACAAAATGTTTCATGTCACAAAAATTAAAACACGTCTGACATTTGTATGTGATTTGTATAGCGTGATTGACGTGTGAATAAAGTCGTAAAATTAACTGATAGCGCCACTGCCGCTAATGTCACAGGATAATGGTAACCCGATTGTTCATAATAAAATTTTAGTACTAGTCGAATTTTCATCGACTGCTCATACACAATAAGTTCAATATATTTTTTTGAGAATTTCAAAAAGTCTAAAGTGGTTGGTAGATCACGTGGTCAAAGTGATGTGAATGTTTACATATAGGTACACTCTGTAGGAATGTAAGCTCAGTATAATTTATATTATTCACTTTCCAAGTAATAAGGTAATTTATTAATTCACCAATTTGTAGAATTGTCTAGAATGATTCAACAAAACCTCATTTGTAGAAAGTAGCTAAGTACATCACAGCTCACTCTCAGCAAATTGAATGAATAAGCCAAAAGCTTTCAGCTTATTCATTCTATTTATGAAATTGAATATTTTTCAGTGGAGTAAGTAATAAGTCGTGTATTTTTCAATCTGAACTGTATTTAACATTGCTTTAAATATGTTGGGAAAGCATTTTAAGGTTTTAATTTTCGTTGGTCAGATCTCAAATTTAATATTTCTCCGAAAATTACTCGTACATCATTATCATTTTATAATATGGTTATTTTAAATACTTAAAAAAGCCAGCTTTAATCGGTATATTCCAGGGTTTTGGTGTTAATTTAAATAGTTATTCTTCAAGGTGGCTGAAAGGGTCGGGAACTGTGTAGTGAAAGGCGGAGTTGGGGGTAAATCAGGCGATTGTAATTTTCAATAGATACTAATAAAAACATTAAAATTAAGGATTTGCGTGGTGTTGGGAAATTTTTCTTCGCTGACGTTATGTATTGACAGACGTGTTATTTTTACTTTTCAAAATCATAGACCCCTTCTCGAATACTGCGCCAACCTTTTAAAACAATAAAATAATGAAACGTAAGTTTTGATGTAATCGGGTCGCTAACAGTGTGGCACTTTCGTGGAATGAAGAATGACCATTTCACTAAGAGCTCTGAGTAGCTTTAGACCCGTGGCGTTGTTTATTTTTTAAACTTTTTTAAAGTTTGTAGGTTTAGAAATACCACATTAGCCGGTCAAATTAGTTTCTTATTGACACAAGGTTATATTTAATTTTCAGTTTTGTGCGAATTTATTTTATTTGCACAAAACTGAAAATTAGCATGAATATTGGAACGCCAATTACCGCATTGACTTATTATAATCAATTTGCATAAAGTTACCGTGGAAAAAAGGCTTACTTTAATTTTTGCTCCGTTAAAGCAAACTTTCCTAAATGTATTATTACTTATTCATTATAAATCTTATTCATGTTTAAATAAATTATAAAACGCAAGATTTGCGTGGTTCTTTTTGCTAAGCGATTCCTTGCGAAGTTTGGAAAAGAACGCAATCTACTTATAAAGTTCGGCTTGGAATTCGCGTAGCTAAGTAACAAAAAACCCTTTAAGTTCGACTCGGCTTTAGGCTAATGGTTCCGTATTGTAACAATATTAGAATATCTAATAGATAGACATACTTCGTTGCATGAGAATAAGGATTAAATTGATTCGTTTGGATTAAGAGAATAACGAAAAAGCTTCGATGGCTGGGCTATGATGCTTCGTTGTGAATAACATTATTCTATAACTACAAAGTCGATAATGTGACTTGCCCATTTTGTATAGCGAGTCGAAAAAGATCCAAAACTTAGTTACGAGTAGAAGACTTGGTTAGAGATGTATATGTTTACATGTATACCCTGTATATCTTCCAGCCAAATGGCTACGGCGGCTATATATACAAAAATCAGAGTTACCTACATACTCGACTGGAAGTCGCCTAGTCGTAAAAAAAAGTTGTTCAGATGAGTTTCCAAAATATGCATCCTGTATAACGATCATATCCTAACTATTCCACAGATGTGATGTAACCTGCATTAGGAACCCTAAAAAGCATTTTAATGTTTATGGCGTACAGGGTGAAACCTTTTTGCCAACACGCTTTTGCAACTCCATCAAAGTCAGGAGTTTAAGCAAACACATAATTCTCTACAACTTGCTTTACAAAGGGGACTGGATTCGATAACAAATGGAAATGTGATAAAAACAGGATACTTTTTGAGAGGAGAAAACATTATATGGGATGTATCTATATCTATACTATTTACAAATAGATAACTTCTATAGACAACGACAAGGCTTATAGGTAAACCGAAAACACGAAACGCTTGCGCGATGTAATTGGACACAGCGCCATCTATTGGTTCACTTCTGAATTACGGTCCCGAAGCAAAGTGAGGGCGTGCCACTAGTCTGTCTTCTACCAACCATTCTGAATAACATTTGTTCTACGACTTTTGGAAATTGGTCGACATTTTATAACCCCCTTACAAAATTACTAAGTCAAGTGACCGACTTTGAATGGAAAGATGATTTTTTATGCGAATTTTCAAAAGTCATAGATCAATTTGTTGTTCAGAATGGTTGGTAAAACACGTGGTTAAAGTGATATAAAAGTTACCAGATACAACCTGTATACGAAATAACAGACATACAGTACTGTAGGTAAAACTTTTATGACATCTAGAAGTACAAACATGTAGGTATCGTGTGAAAGCTAGGCTTCGGCAAGAATGGGTCGGCTCGACCGGAATGATGCCTTTGGCAGTGCACTTGTAAATCTACTAATGTGGCTTATGTCTAATAGCGGCGGCAAATATTTATCACCAAGCTACCAATTCTCATGCACTCGACATTGATGTCGAATGAGAAATTTGTATGGACGAATGTATGAAATCTCTAATGTCGAGAATCGGCGTCCAAGTTTCCACTATTCGTCGACTCGTCCACCACATATTACATAAAAAATCTTTAAAAGGGAAAATATTTAGTGTAAAGGGAAGATTTAATCTCTTATTTGAAAGAAAATTGAATATTATAGATATATTTCTATGAAACTATCTCAAAAATAAAACTATGCAAAAGAAACTAGCTCGAAGTATCGACGCTAACCAATGTTGCACAAACTGCACTCTGGCATCTCAGTTAATTTGCCGTCACAAAGTAATATTGCTGCAGCGGAAGGCGAAGATGCTAAGACAGCGTTTCCCAAAGTTTGAGACGCAAACCTACTCGTATAGTCTACGGCATGAAACAAAAGCAATGACCTAGAGTTCGCAGATACCAATTTAAGTCGAAAGTCAACTTTTTTACAAGTGCGCAAACTAACGGTCATCGCTATTGTTAGATGCTATTGTAAAAGCATAGTTTTCATGCGATGTCCGCCATGTCTTTCATATAGAAAAGTATAATTATGTGATTTAGTAATTACATTAGTACAATCATTTCAAGTTAGTTGTATTCAAAATAGGCTAACAAAATACTTTTACGCAGAAGGGCCGTGTGATAACTTGCAGTTCTCAATAATGGACGATATTGTGATCGCGGTACTGGTCTAACAAGCTTTTTTTAGCGACGGTTTAAAAATCACAGTAAACATACCTAAGTAATAATACTACGTGGCCAGACATGCACTTGGCCAGTTTTATCAAAATAAAAGTCAAGAGTTTAAAAGAAATATTTCATTTCCTCATATTTGGATCTCACGGCCGCTTACATTAAGGCGGAATGAGGTAATCCTGACAAAAAAGAAAGAAAACAGAAGTAATAAAGTAACAAGATTATATTGTGGTTGTAACCAAATTCTTACCGAATCAAGTATGAATTGACAATGAATTTGTTTGGCTTTCTTCAAAACTGAACGTATCGGATTTCAACTGTATTTCCCGACGTAACACGTACTAAGTTTACAGGGTGGGAAAATGGGCTTTGGTGGGAAATTTAAAGAACAATGATACTTTATTCTACTTCCTTCAGATAGAAATGATGGTGCTAGCGGAGTAAACCATTATTATAAGTAGTTCATAACCATTTTTATAATCTTTGGATTGCATTAAAACTTAAAGTCCTCCTTTCGCCGCACCTTTGTCCTTTCTGCTTGACCCAAAAGTTGACTGGTAGAGAATGCCTCTTTGCATTAAGTTCGACTATTGTAAGTTACGTTTTGTGCAAAAAAAATTAAATAAATAAATTAAATAAATAAATAAATAAATTCAGACAACATCACATAGGTATGTACATTGTTCTGGTCCCAAACTAAGTTTTCCCTTGTATAGGGAAACCAGAAACAACGAATTAACCATCAACGTTAAAAGTTTGAGAAGCTATGAGCAAGTAATAAGCCCGTGCCTCAGAAATCAAAGGCTTGTTGAGCATGGTAATTACTATTCACGAGGCAATACGGAGCAGGGAGTTTAAAGCAAGTCTTTCAGGGTTTTAAAAGGAAACTGCGGGGATGATGATACTTTTAAGAGCTATGTGTTTTTAGGTTTTGGCACAGAATAATTAGGCCCAGAACTCTAACTTATATTCACTGTGTAATTGCTGTCGCTGTCGCTTCGGAGCTCAAGGTACAATGAGACCATGATTTAGGGTATGGGGAGTCTGGTCATTTTAAAAAGCGACTGTCTTTGATCTTCGCAACCCTACAACATGAGAACTATAAGTAGACTAACTGAACCATTTCTTTTCTTTAATCTGTGGATTGCATCAAAACTTAAAGTCCTCCTTTCGCCGCACCTTTGCCCTTTCTGCTTGACCTAAAGGTTGACTGGTAGAGAATGCCTCTTGGCATTAAGTTCGCCTATTGTACGAAGTTTTGTGCAATAAAGTTTTTAATAAATAAATAAATTACACGTTTCAAAAACTATCCGAAAAGTTTCCTCACCGCCGAACTAAGTGCAATACGCGTATAGGACACCTACGACCTCCTGTATAGAAGATGCGTTCTTACCTTCTGAGCTACCATTGCTCCGAACCATAACACGAACGCAAGCCTACGTTTGTATCTAGGTATGTACAGTCGAGTTCAAAAATATGTACCTATACACTTTAGGACCTTGTCACAGTTACATATGTATAAGAAAACGACTTCCACTTTCTTATAAATATATATTGTGACAAGGTCCTAAAGTGTATACATTTTTGAACTCGACTGTACCAGGCTTGCGTCATCGATCACATTCACTGATTGTCGTAAGCAAACAGACCCACGCACACATACTCGCGTATTGCTCTCAACGTGTTACGGAGTATTTTTGAACGTGAAGGTAACAGACAGACAGACAGACGAGTTACTTTCGGAATTTATAAATATTAGTAGGGATGCTTTTTAACCCTCTTGAGCTACCACAGCTCGAACCATAACAAACGCAAGCCTACGTTTGTAATTTTTGTATCTATGTATGTACATTCGGAGTTCAAAATACGATACATTTAGGACCTTGGTCACAGTTTACTATTTATAAGAAACGACTTCCACTTTTCTTATAATATGTATTGGACAAGTACTAAAGGTATACATATTTTTGAACTCGACTGTACCTAGGCTTGCGTTCACGATCACATTCACGATTGTCGTAAGCAAAACAGACCACGCACACATACGCGCGTAGTGCTCTCAACGTGTTTAGGAGTAACCACCGCAAGTGATCACCACAAACCAAGGCTGATATAGTCCAAATCTGGGGTCTAGAACGAAGCAGTCTCGTAGCTAACGAAAAATACCTATCGCATCAAAACAAAAGAAATCGCGTGAAAGGAATGGAGTTACAGATTCAGTCGTGCATTCCGTTGTAAGCCCTCTGAATTTTCGCTGGCAAAGTTGCAACATCTGAGCTTCAAGCACCAAATCAACAAATTGAAATTTTCATTCCAAACTTCATTTCGCAGACGGTATTGATTCCAAAGTCTACCCTACCAGCCGCAAGCTGCTACGTGTTAGGGCGTCTACACATCTGACGAATTTGCCGCAAATGTGCAGCGCGAACCGGTCCCGAGCTGCACGAAAGCTGTGCGCGTGGATTTTTGGTTCTTGTGTGAACTAACTTTTTTATTGGCTCGGCACCTGGGTTCGTCGTATGGGGAATCCGCCAGCCAGCAGGCTCCTTATATCGTCAACGTAGGGGGTCAGCGGCTCTTCATATCGTCTATGACAGAGGGGTCCCAGCGGCTTGTCATCGAAAATCGGGTAATTTTTTTCAGGTAACGGGACTACGGAACATTGTCACAAAATGGAACAATCTTGCAACCCGGCGCTTTGTTTTAGTACAACGAGATATGACCGAAAAACGACACGACCGTCAGTTTATTCATGCGACAACCCTGCGCCGCCTGCACACAGTACGCGCGCAAGCTACGCGCCGTATGCGAGCTGCGCGCTAGCCGAACTGTAAGTGCGGGAAATGAATTGGCGTATCACGATTTGCGCTGAAGAGGTGCACTGAACAAGTATAGTAACCGCATGCGTGCATTATGTGGGAAGATTTCGTGGCGATCGCAAGCTACACATTCGTAGCGTAGGTATTCGGTGGGTATGAACGCACCCTTACACAGCACTGGAAAAAAACCCACGACATTGAACCTTATGCCGTTACAATAACACAAATGTGTGTACTGTTCAGACTCCACCGTCCGAATTGCTTTGTACAGGATTCTTTTTCGTCCATTTTGTGGGGAGAAATACTGGTTTTATCGGGCCATAGAATAGTGCAATGCCCAGTGTAAGTAAAATGCAGCGTGCATTTTATTTACTACGCTCGAATGCATACAAGTTTTCTATTCTAAAATTGCAGGCCTTTGATGGTGGTTTGAAAAGAAAATATAGCAAAGCCGGGTGAAATATATCCGTATGTACGAACAGTCGGGTCGTTTTGTAAGGTTGTACAAGCTTTGCAACTGCATTTCTGTAACCACTTCTAACGATAAAAGCAGTTAGTCGGAAATCTCGAAAATGACAAAATGGCTGTCAATTTTTTTTAATGCTGGTGGTGGTTTTAATAATGGTGGCAGACAAGCAGACGGATCACCTCGAGGGCCAATCAAGGGTATAAGGAGTTACAATGTTGGCAGCGAAATAGTGACTCTACTAGGATTGCGGGTCTATGGCCGCCGGCAATATCTACTTATCATCAGGTGATCCGTCTGCTTGTCTGTATCATATAAAAATATATAGTGTATGAATGCGGTGCGAGTTGTCACATCGGTCGTGTGATCTACAATAATTCATAAGACATAGTGGAATACGACTTGAAAGCCGCATCGCATACACCATCGCTTCCCGGCAAGAAAAGTGTCACAACACATGTTAGGTACGCATGCAATTTTGTTATTAATGGACATCAAATTAAATAACAGTAAATGCAACAGTGTACAAGCATATCAGTGGTACGTTGCGATTCCGTGGTAAAACAGTGAAGCCAGCTAGAACCTATGTCAGACTGAAAAGACTTATTGAAGATGCAAAATGTGGCAGACCACCGCAATGACTAAAGCCATGCGACAATATATAAGAACAGCCGTGATGAAGCTGTTATGAGGCACGTAAAACAGTGAAGCCTGCAAAAGCCTGTGTCAGACTGAAAGGGCATTGAAGATGAATGCTGCGACAGGACACCGTAATGACTAAAGCCAGGCAAACAGTATATAGAGGCACGTAAAACAGTGAAGCCAGCGAGAACCTGTGTCAGACTGAAAGGGCATTGAAGATGAATGCTGCGACAGGACACCGTAATGACTAAAGCCAGGCAACAGTATATAAGTATGGCAGTGATGCAGCGTTTGTTTATGAGGCACGTAAAACAGTGAAGCCAGCGAGAACCTGTGTCAGACTGAAAGGGCATTGAAGATGAATGCTGCGACAGGACACCGTAATGACTAAAGCCAGGCAACAGTATATAAGTATGGCAGTGATGCAGCGTTTGTTTATGAGGCACGTAAAACAGTGAAGCCTGCAAAAGCCTGTGTCAGACTGAAAGGGCATTGAAGATGAATGCTGCGACAGGACACCGTAATGACTAAAGCCAGGCAACAGTATATAAGTATGGCAGTGATGCAGCGTTTGTTTATGAGGCACGTAAAACAGTGAAGCCTGCAAAAGCCTGTGTCAGACTGAAAGGGCATTGAAGATGAATGCTGCGACAGGACACCGTAATGACTAAAGCCAGGCAACAGTATATAAGCATGGCAGTGATGCAGCGTTTGTTTATGAGGCACGTAGAACAGAAGCCAGCGAAAACCCGTGACTGCAAGGACTCATTCAAGATGCATACGACGACGGGCTACCACAATGAGGATTACAGCCGTAGATTGCAGCAACAGTAAAAATGTATGACAGTGAAGTAATGTATGTTTTATTAACGAGGTTAATAATAAAGTTGAGCTATCTAAGATGAACAACACTGTATCTGTGTCAGACGATAAATCCATTTTGACTTATTGTCTTTTTATTACAAAGATGTCATGATTATGGAGCATTCTTAGCACTTCTGTTGAATATCATCAGAAGAAGGGAAAAGATAAAGTTATATTGATTTACGTTTCAAAATTGAATAAGTTTAGAAAGGTGGAGTTTAGAAATTTACTTGGGACTTTATTGATGGAGTATCCTCACTAACTTTTAGCAGAGATGTCTTGTACTAATGTTAGAGCTCATTTGAATAACGGTACGCTTTTATATGTAAAAAAAGTGTAATTGAGATATTATTTTGAATCCATTAATATAAGCATAAGATAGATTGGCAAAGCTGTTTGTAAATTTTAATACCAGCTTTTGAAGACCAGGATATATCCCATTTGTCTTCAAAAGCTGGTATTAATATTTACGCATTTACGCTTGCTCCTTTGTTAACTTATAAAACCTTTTAAAATAAAGACAGCTCACTGCTGTCCACCCCACTGCGGTCAGCCCGTGATCCCTCAGGACGTCAAGCTCCAAGAACCACGGAAGCTCTGAATAGTGCAACCGTTCCGACTGCATTATGCTATGTAAATGGCATTGTGTAATGCTATTTTAGATCTATGAATAATACGAGATGCTGGCACTCGCTGTTCTGTTTCTTACGTGATAACTTTTCAAGAGGTCAGAAAATGTTATAATTCTCTTCTTATATTTCTTTTTCGAATGTGTTCCACTCCTTAGCTGCAGTTGTCCGTATGATAAATGTGGAAGCGAATCGCTTCGTACGTAACCCCCAAGCACTGAACAAACACAAATGTTCATCACGTTTGTCCAGGGTGATATGAACTCCTATGAAGGCAGGGTCACAAATGCGCCATCCGCCCACTAAACATTACCTGAAACAAACGAAGTCATCGTTACCACTAGGTCATTGATTAAACGGCTATGATAATGAGCACTTTACTTAGTGATGATAACACACTTTCTTGATTGAACTGGATGATAATGCGATGTGCTTATCTCTAGGCAAACGTAATGCTTAGCCGTAATGAATTTTCTAACAAGACACGCTCCACGGTTCACCAGCCTGTTGATAGAATCCATACTAATATTTAAATGGGAAAATGTGTCTGTCTGTCTGTATGTTTGTCTTTCTTTCACGTCGAAATGGAGCGACGAATTAACGTGATTTTTTAAGTGGAGATAGTTGAAGGGATGGAGAGTAGTAACATAGGCTACTTTTTGCCCCTCCATGCTACCCCGAATTTAATGTAAGCGAAGCCGCGGGCAAAAGCTAGTTATCAATATATTGTACAATGTATCTTTATGAATATTTAGGTATATTTAGTCTATGTCAGTGGTTCCTAACCTGGAGGTAATTACGACACGAGGATATTTAAAAAATAAGTACTACTACATTATAGCTATAATGTACTTATTTTTAAATATCCTCGCGTTTAGTCCAGTTTATATCAAGCTTATATATTTATTAAGCATAGTTTTATACCTCTGTTTTGTGTGCAATAAAAAGTATAGTTAAGTTTTCATAGTGAAAATGTCGCACACATTTTGAAGACCCCGCCATTTATAGTCAGAGGCAAGAAAGTGTAGTTATGACCTTGAGTGCGCAGAAACCAATTTTGATAGAAAGTCTTCTTTTTTACAAGTGCGCAAAATAACGGTCATCGCTATACTTTCGTGCCTCCAGCTATACATACATACGGCGCGGCGTCCGTCAGTATTGAAACACACGCTGTTATACGTCCTTTGGCGCATGTGGCGCGGTCACTATCATAAGCCATTGGGCTTGACATGTCCGGGTCTATACTTCCATGAAATGGAAAGAAATTCCATGGATCGATCGCCTATCGCGTCATTTGATAACATTATCAGTTTATCAACAGCTGATATTGTCATTGGTATTACTCATCAAAAGGAAAATATAACACTATTACAACGTAGCAGATCCACGCTTCAGCATGAATGAGCCGGACTGATACCACGGCCTCACAGTAGATCGGCGTGAAGCAGCGCCTGCGCTGTGTTTCGTCGAGTGCGTGACGGTAGCGGAGGCCCAATTGGAGGAAATGGAGAAGAGGTTGGCAGCGCACATTTAAATTTACTAGTGTTGCAAGCGTTAATCGCTTACCATCTGGTGACCTGTCTGCTCGTCTGCCACCTATTACATTAAAAAAACAAATGTCACTTAAATGGCGATCTAAATGTTAGTAGCAACTAGCAATTAATATCAGACAATTATCGGTCGTAGGACATTATTATATACTTAGATATAATTTTTTAATTAATTGTTTAATGCTCTGTCTGCTTAAAATAGTATGTACAAATCCTAATTGCTGAAGCGCTCCAAATCTCATTACCCAAGCAGAAACTTCAACAGAACTCTAAAATCTAGAACAATAAGTTAATTTTTAAGCAAGTGGCGCAAAGCGGCTTAAATCGTTGGGCGAAAATTAAGAGTCGTCCGCCCGTTTCGTTTCTTAATGAAGAGACGGACAAGAGTAATGCTGATGTCGTTACGTTTTAAAGCGCTGGAGGGCGCTGTTATGGCGTAGGGTGGCCATGGGATAATATTGTTGCTATTTAAATAACTCTTTTACTATTGTCAAAACTGGCAGCAATGCGTATCTTCTTTATGCGTTTTGAAGGGAAACCAGAGTAATGCGTATCTTTAGAATAAAAACAAGCTACTTTGAAAGGAGCAGAGATTTAAATGTCTGGAAAGTAGCATGTTTATATTTGAAAATGGAACAAGTCACATTCTTAAGACTGGCAGCAATCTGACGTATGTTAAAATAATACAAGCTACTATTAAAGTAGCTTCACAGCAGTCAACACAGCAAATTTTGCATAAAAATAATTTGCTGTGTTGACTGCTGTGATTTTCTATATTTGAGAGTCGAACAAGACCTCTTCAATACTGGCAGCAATGTGACGTAATTTTTTTACAAAAACAAACTGCATTCGATGTTTGAAAATCGAACGAATCACTTCCAGTCTTTTTGAAATTAATGAAGTTGTTCCTTGTTAACTGCGGAGAATTACTTGGTACAGTCATTTAATTTAGTTTCTTGATTAATTACATTTAGAAACAGCCGCGAAATTTTGAAATTCCGGTAAAAAATTTTTGAGACTTATTGTTTGCTAACTATATTCAAATGTATTCAACACTCGTTTTCCAAATACATAAAGATATTCTCATTCGAATTCAGACTTTTGACACAGTTTCACACATGATTCATGATTTGACAATCAAAGATAATGCTATCCTTATCTATAATGGACGGCGTGTTATCAGGCTTTCCTACAATCTTGAGTCCATATTGGTTGATCAGATAATTTAACAATTTGGTTTCAGTTTAAATATAATCTCAGTGATACCGCCAAAATTGTTGAAACCTTTGAACTATTGCGAAAGTAAATCTTGTGCAAACACAAACAAAAATCGCGACCATCTGTTTCCATTTATCCCAAACGTTTCATTCACCCTAGCAATCCTAACGACCCGGCATTTTAGGGGCCATTGAACGAACGGCGAGAGGAAACCATTCGGTCGCCGGCGCAGGACATTCCATCCTCATTCCGCCGTGAATGAGTGAATGAACGGGCTCGACCACTCGCGATGTAAGCAATTTCCTTTCTTGAAACGGTTGACATATTTTTGTTTGGGTCTATTTTTTATATACGGATTAACATGTCGTAAATGGGAAAAGGGTTTGTTGAAATTGCGTAAGTTGGTGGACCGTAGGACATTGTTTGTTTTAAAGTGTCGATAGTATACAGGTTGTATCTGTGAACATTTACATCCCTTTAACCACGTGTTCTATCAACTATTCTGAACAACATTTGATCAACAAATTTTCCAAATTCTTCGAAAAATTTTTCGATTCCCCATACAAAATGCCCAAATCACGTGACCGACTTTGTATGAAAAGATGAAATTTTTTTATGCGAATTTTCAAAAGTCGTAGAACAAATGTTGTTCAGAATGGTTGGTAGAACACGTGGCTAAAGGGATGTAAATGTTCACAGATACACCCTGTATATAATGATAGTAAAATAAATATTTCACCTTGATAAGTGTCATTTTACCCAAAGGTTGCCTGGAAGAGACCCCTCATAGTGATAAGGCCACCTTTGTTGTACATTACGCCTGTAATAACTATAGTTTTAAGTTTTATACCTCTGTTTTGTGTGCAATAAAAAGCATATTCATTCATTCATATTATGTATAAATACGACGACGTATCTATGAACATTTACATCCTATAAACTAAACATGCTGAACAATACTGGCTCTACGACTTTTGGAAATTCGCATACAAATAATGTCAACTTTGCATACAAAGTCGCTCACTTGACATGCTCATTCATTTTGTATGAAGAGTCGAAAATTTCGATGAATTACGAAAATGTCGTTGAACAAATGTTGTTCAAAATGGTTGATAAAACACGTGGTTAAAGGGATGTAAATGTTCACAGATACACCCTGTATACATTTGGAACCGTCTGGCGTGGTCCTTATTTGGCGCCCTGGCGTTATTAGCACATAACTATGGTATTAGCATAAAGACGTCTCTTGAGAAAGGCGTCGCGTAATATAAATGTTAAATGCAATGTATAAATATAAATAAGGGGAAGATTAAACAACGTACCCGGAATAAGGAGGTTATGGGGTTAGGCATGGTGAGGGTAAATACTACCCTGTTATAAAAGACCGCTAAATAAAAAAAGTGTTTATTAACACTTTTTGTCTATGGTGATTACTTACCATCCGGTGCGTGGATGAACATGGGAGATCAGAGGTCGCTGATGCGTTGCCTGCTTTTTAGAAAGGTGCATAAAAAAGATTAAAAGGTGACAAAAAACATTGACAATTATTTTAATACGCATAAAGAATATTCATAGTTAAAATAATTAACATTAATTGACTTCTTTAAGTGCGCCAGTTCGACTTCTAAAAAAAATCGATTCTTTTGGAAATTGGAATATTATTTTGCTGTTATGAAAATTCGGTGACTTGGCTTTTTATTTTTAAGAATTAAAAAAACATTCATTGATTTTCAAAAAGTCATAGGACACTCTGTTAGTAGTTGGTAGAAGAGATGGTTAAGGGGATGTGAGGTATATGTTTACTGATACGTACCTAAACCCTGTATAGTAAAACATATAAGAGTAAATACGAGATAACGTGGGTAATACACTCAAACATTAATAAAACCAGAATGCGAAGTCATACAGATAAGAAGGATATAAGAGAAAGTTTTGGTAAATACCCTTTGATATCAAGGTTATTAATAAAATGTAAACACACAAGATGTTAGGGAACTTCGACTCTGGTTCAGAAATGTCGGGACAAAGCGATTCACGTCCACATTTATAATACGGACAGCTAAGGAAAGAAACTCCCTGCCGTGGTCTGTTTTTCCTAACCATTATAATTTGGACATCTTTAAGCCAAGAGTGAACAGGCATCTTCTAGGCAAACGCGAGTCATCCTAGACCTCATCACCACTTTCCATCAGGTGCGATTGTGGCCAAGCGTTGGCCTATAGTTTAATAAAAAAACCTCCCATTATTTTAGACCTCTGACTGTGGCTCCGGTAGTCTTTAATCGAAGCTTCAAGTTAAAAATGCGCGATACGGGTCGATATTTTGATATATCGATACAAACGATTATAATGTAGTTAATTGGGCTTTTTACAAATCTTTCTATTGCCTTTAAGTAACACATTTTTTTTCTTCCTTTTCCTCCGACTCCGACAAAACCAACTACAACTGTGTTTTCCATGGTTTCCGTGTTTGATAACAACTAAGCCAGTTTCTAATTGTACTCTAGGAATTTATTTAACATCTTAAATTCGTTATCTTTATTGTAATCTACACACATTCCGCAGTAGAATTAAGCGCGAAATAAATGTAGCGCAAATAGCTAAGTAATGAGAAGCCACTGAATGCCACAGTAGGTAATGAGATCTGGGGCCAAGTGCTATGGTAATGAGATTCAGAGCCTTTAATGAACGTATAAATATTTAAGAATATAACTTGTGCCCTAGCTTTTTATGTCTATAGAAAGAATTTTGGCTAGGATGTAGTTTTTTTACAAAGAACAATATCCACTCTTGCCTGTTCCGGAAAAAACTATGCTTGTTGCCATAAAACTGTAAAAAGTAAATCGCAAATTTTGTGTAATGACGAAAATTATCAACAAGAACTTCAGGCTAGTGACTGGCAACAAGTAGTACAAGAAGTGGCGTTCTCTTGTTTCGGAGGCCAATTAAGACTCGTTTTGGGTCGCTGAGCCAGTGGAGTGTGTTAGTGTGAATAAACTGCTATCGTACTTCGCGACCCTTTAACAGGGTAACCAGATCATCTTAATCATGGTTTTAGAAACTATCCGAAACGCGCAGCTTTGTTCACGTCCTTAATTACTATCGACATTGAAACACACCAACTCGCAAAAAGATATTCTATTACGAGTTGAATATTATACTAAATGGCGCGGTAATGATATGTGCCCGGAAACATAGCGGTAATACAATTAAAACTAACAGTTTGCCGCGACGTCGGGAATGCAAAGTAATTTTCCATTAAATTTTAGCATCCCATTTTCTTGGAAACAACATATTCTTTAAAAGCCATTAGCTAACGACCGTTAGCATATACTAAATACATACTGAAGACGCTGAAACTGGTATAAAACAAAGTTGTAATGAGTGAACATTGATTAATATGTTGCTGGATGTGAGACATTACACCGATAGACTAGGCTGGAAACATACATAATACATGTCAGACTTCATTGACAGGGATATAATGAAGATGTCATATATTGCACCGACCATATAACCTTGTAACAAAAAGAGGAAGATTGATGCTATGACAGGATAGGTACAGTCTACTCCAACTTATAATAGGTACGGAATATACGGGAGCAGACCAGAATCACCAGCGTAGAACAACTCTTCAATCTCGCGAAGTATAGAGAGAAGTTCAAGAAACTATCGGCCAACCTTCAAGATTGAAGAGGCACGCTAAGAAAAAAGAACAAGGCAGAGGATGATGACATGGCAGCCTTCATGTCTGTGATGATGCCAGCAAACTGCAGTAAAATTATCTACATTGGTAAACCCACGATGTTTGACGAATGATATCTTCTGATATCGTAGCACTATAAGAGCAAGATAATAATATAAGTTCTGGAGATTTTTCTACGTGTTTGCATTAAAAATAGTCACCAAAACATCCAAAGAAGGCAACTATTTAGATGCTGCGTTCTTCAGCGCAAATTGTCGCTCACGGTAATGAGATGAGACGCCTGCTGAATGGCAAGACAGTGGCAACTGCCAGCGACATGGCTGCGGCTGTAATACAATTACCTCTAACGTCTAGCGCGAGGCTTAAAGTTAAGGGTTTGTTGTTCTTTTTGAAGTAAATTCTCGCTCATAACAAGGTAAGGCGTCGTGTACGGTAATGAGAATATGAAAGGTAAGATTAGGAAAATAATATAAATCTCACGAAACAATGTTTAATAAAACAACATAATATTTCAATCAATCAATAAGATTCGCTGTCTACTTAATGTCCTGGGGGTAATTCTCGTGCACTCAACAATGAAGTCGAATTTTGAGATTTCATACATTTGTCCGTATACATCTCTAATTGAACTTCAATGTCGCGTATAAATCTCTAATTGGACTTCTGAGCGGACAGTCGTAGATCATACCAGCCATCTTTCTCTAACCGCTGTAGGTCGTCATACTTTGTTTTCAGTCCACTCTCCGTTAACAATGTGTTTACTTAAAGTTTGTCAATTTAAACACACATTCTAAGATGGAAACGATTCTAAAATTACTCGCAAATTATGACGATTAGTCGACGCCATTCACGCAACAGAAGATAAATGAATATAGCGTAGTTTTGTTAGTGACTTTTGTCTTTTTTAGAAACCCAAAGAATCAGAAATAGTAATAACTGTTAAGTTGTTATGCCCATACAAAGCGTCACATGTAAATATTACAACTATTATTGAGAATTTTACTATTTGTAATGTAACATCTTGATGTAATGTAAGTGGCAATAAACTATTCTAATTTTGAAGAGGGAAAAACAATGGAAAGAGGAAAATGGTAACTGACATTGCTAAAATGCTGTTTTCGTCTAGCGCTAATTCTCAAGACAAGATAGCAAGACTAGCAAGGCGACGGTAATGAGACCTACCAGGCAAGCGCCGGTAACACCATTAGGACTAACATCCAGCAAGAGATTTTATGTCTAGTAATTCTTTAAGCATACACAGGAAGGTCGCGGGAATTTCTTATATGCGGGCGGTACAGCGGGCGTCAATCAATTGGGTAGTTGTGATTATGATAATGTGAAACAAGCACATAAAAAAATATTTTAGTGTAGCTACTAGTTGGAAAAAATATTACTGGATGAAAACTTAGTATTTTAAACTACTTATTAAAAAGCAAATAGGGATGTTCTTAAGAATGAAACCTATGTGTTAATTTTTTTTCTTGATTTCGCATATTTTTCAATATTGTAATTTATCGTAATTATTTGCGCTTCCCGTAAAGTTATTGCACTACTTTAAAAATAAGAATGTGTAGTGTTAAGTATATAAAAATATTACAGTAAAAGCCGTAGATAAAACCTGAGGGGTCAATTCTCGTACTCGACATTGAAGTCGAATTGGAGATTTGTTTGGACGAATCTCTAAATTAAACTTCTATGTCAAGTGCACTAGAATTGCTCCACCTAGTCGAAACTGGCGAACCTTAAAAAGACTAGATTTGCTGATATCAGTCAATACCCTTAGAAAGGGGACAAAGCTCCTGAAAGAAGGATGATTAAACGAGTTCCTAATCTACCGGGAAAAAAGATAAAAAAGGAAAAAAGAGTATTCGGATTGCGCTGCGATCTCTCGCTTTATTACAGTCATTATTGGTAGCGACTAAATGGGGAAAGTTAGATTAAATTTTATTTGCTAAAAAATTCGAAGAAAGTCTGTTCTCGACCCTGTCAGGGGGTTGAAGTTTTAACTAAGGTAGTGACGTGGTTTGAGTCAAAACCAGACTAGTCTTACGGTTAAATTAACTCAAGTCAATGTCGAGTGATTAAATAGACATATGTTTTTTTTAACCGGTGTAGAGATATTTTATTTTATTTTATTAACTTTCTACGGCATTTGTACAACAGCTGTAGTCACTTACTAGATAGATAACTCGATAAGTAGAGTATCTATAGTCACTAAGAAAATGTATGCTCTATTATGTTAATAAATTTATTCTACCTATTTAAAACAAACCGATTTAGTGTAGGTATTCCTTGTTAAAGTGTAGTCCAATATTATGGTCATGACAAGAAAGTAAGACGATTCGATCGACACATTTGCTCAGGAGCTCAACACAGCAACACCAGCGACGTCATAAGTGCGCTACCAACCTTTTCAACCGCCTTTCTCCCAGATTGGGCCTCCAATACCCTCACAAACTCGGCGAAACACAAATGAAAAACCAACTACGATGGATTATGTGAGAACGTGGTGCAATTAATTTTGTTCAATTATAGATGAACTCATTCCCAAAGACTGGCTTATAAGATTTTTACCTCGAATACGTATTTTGCTAATCTCACTTAAGTGATTTGAAACTCAAGACGCAACCCTAATGGCGGTATTTATGGAACGCGCAAAACTTGCACAAAATGGCGGCTGTTTTTTAATTGAAAACGTTACGGGCATTAACCGGAGATTACGGACTAATAAGGCTAGGGGGCGTTGTTTATTTGGTGCTAAATTTGCTGTAAAAGAATAATGAAGGAAGGATGAATAACTACTAACGCGCCAAACGTTCTGTTTACGAGTATGTAGCGAATGTGCGTAGACTAATGGCCAATAAAGTTACGCTATGAAAAAAATCTTCTATATAACCTTTGGATGATAGGTGAAAAGCTACTTATTAACGATCTCTAGTCGTGCGATGCTGATGTTCCGTTAGCATGAGGTCTCATTAGTGCGTAGTGATGCGTTACGTCTAGGGCTGTCAGGACTTTAAGACGAAAAGCCATCTAACTAATTTAGCTTGCCGGACAATAAGTCGGAGACTAGAAATCTTTACACCTCTTCGAAATCTAAAAGTATTAAAATATATATTTAAAAGACATAATTTTAAAAACCTATCAAATTCTGAAGTCCGGACACGTAACTGAGCCTGACATAGTCAGGTTTTATCCGGAGACTTAGTACTACTAGTGACGTCACGTCGTCCTATATAAAAATACACGAAAACATTTATTTATTTGGGGAACAGACAATTACTTGTTGTTGTTTTTTATGTTATTTATACTTGTTTTAACCTTAAGTATCATTACTTAAGGTTAAAACAAGTATAAATAACATAAAAAACAACATAAACATAACATGACGTAAACGTCGAGTCTGTGACGAAAAACGCACTAAACGAGTATCCCGCTTGGGTCGCCGACAAAAATTTGCCGCACGTCGACGCGCCGCGGCAGCCGGCGGGCTTCGTCTGTATTGCTCTTAAAATAAAATTTTAGTGCGCACTCTTTAACAAAACAAAAGCGAACTCTTTATCGAGTCCCTGCACATGTGCACAGAATAACAATATCCCAGTAAACCATGTAATACTGCGCAGCATTTTTGCTCAAAACGTCAATAACACAGCACCTGAGCGGGTGATATTAAAACTGTATATTTGAGTCACGTCGCAGACCGCATGTGGATTTTACCGTCAATTATAATTTTTCAGTGGGATTTACCATCGTTTCGTGTGATGAATTAAACATTTGATAAAGGTAAAGATACTTACTCCACCTACAATTAGAGCGTACCTCAAAGTGATGGCTTTGTATTCAACCGGTAATTACTAATGATTTGATTATGTAGTTAAATTTAGGATCAAAGTCCTCAAACAATATGTTGGTATGGATACGCTTGCAGGATTTTGGATTTTCGGAAATCTATACGTTAAAATATTCTCTTACTAGAAATAAAAAAACGACTTAGGTAAATAAAACATAATTTCGGATTCTACACGTATAAACACATTTTCTCGAGTAAAACATTATAATTAGTATGGACATCTTGTATCGAAACTGTAATCAATTTATAAGCGCCATCGGCATGTCCATGTCAAAGTTTTGTCAATAAATTCGATCACACAATATTTCTATCTACTTCATAGTTATAATGAAAATCATGTAAGATATTCAACAAAATAAAATTACCTCCACTCAATTTGGCAAAGGCATTCCACTTACTAAATCAAACTTTACTCCCCAAAATCCAGAATGTATGGAAGATGTATGGAAACCGTAATTTGAACATGCACAGTTGACAATTTATAACGCCGAGCTCAGTCTATTATTCATGCAGATACAATATTTCGGCAGTGCCATCGAAACTCAAACCACGTAATGGGAAATTCGAGTTATTGACATCCCTATACGACAGTGGGGTGAATGGCAGTGAACTAACTGGTACAGACTGCGATATTCCGAATACAGGGTGAAATAGCGAAGAAGGACTATGCCCAACAGTGGACTGAGACAAGCCGATGATAATGACGGTTCATGACACAGGCGTTGCCAAGGGAGGGTTTGGGGGACCCCAAAACCCTATGGTTCATGGTCCAATTTGGTCTGCTTGCCCTGTCTAAGGGCCGATTTTTTTATCCGTAGTCAAACTTAACTAATGGCTACAAAAGTAACAAAAGAATCAAATATAGATAAACAATCAATTTCAAACAATAGTTAGCTTAACCAATATTAAAATTACAACCAATAAGCTGTCAACTGTCAAAGTTAACTATAGCCAATTTGACCAAATGGTAACTACGGATCAAAAAACCAGCCCTAAGAGTTGCAACGGTCATTGGTTTATTTGTAAGTATAATCCGGATTATACTGCACTGAAATGCAGAATGCTTTCATCCAAATGGAACCAACTAATCAAACCTAACTGCAACTCCAACACTCGTAGCAATCCCGTAGCACGTAGCTACGAATGCTACGGCGTAGTACCGCATAGACATGTCGCATTGTACTACTAAGTATTGTGACGTTAGTCGACTTACTGTTCTTTTTGTTCGCGCGGCACTGGTGTCCTATACATTGTGCCGATAGCTACACCCGCACGTTGGTATCCCGTGATTTATCACAACCCGGTGTCTGGGGACGCGTCGCAGGAACATCACTATCCGCTATAATGTTCCCTGCCTGGCGGCCGATCAGCCAATAAAGCAGGATTTATTGTAATGCACAAGCACAAAATAAATATATAACATACACATTGACTTGACTTCCTACTACATAAGTAGCTTAAGCACTTGTCTTACAAATATCAGACAACAGAGGACCACAAATATAATATTTATGAAATCGAAATTAACTTCTTCACTTGACCAGGGAATCAAACGCGTGTAGGAGGCCGCAGCCGTGGCAGGCCTCCCACCAGTTGGACCGATGATCTAGTAAAGGTCGCGGGAGTCCCTTGGATGCGGGTTGCACAGGACCGATCTGAGTGGAGAACTTTGCGAGAGGCCTATGTCTAGCTGTGGACGTTAATTGGTTGAAATGATGAGGGAACTAAACCCAGGACCATGAATTCACGGCCTGGTACTTAAACCACTATAACAACGGGGCGTTAAGCTCAATAGCTCAAGATTATTTCCGTGCCCCGGTCGAAAGTCGGGGCTGACAAATAGAATGTTTAATCACAACGTTCAAACGCACGTAAGCGCAGCCGCCACTTTACAAAGTGAATTTCTAGTCACTGCGCCACCGAGGCAGAGTTTCTAAGGTTTTAAGGACAAAAGAAATCCAGCCAGTCATTTCACATCCACCATACACAAATCTGACTTGGTCCTACTAATCGACAACTCTGGCACTCTTCAACTAATTTCAAAGCTTAATTTTGCAATAAGTTCTAATCATTACCAATAGATGGCTCTGAGTATAGATTTTATCGCGCAAGTGTTCCTCTTTTCGAATCACCTTTCGAATTGTCGGTATCTTCTAATTTGCGTACGTAGTATTTTCTTTTTCGGGGCGTTTTTTGATCCGTTGTTACCTTTTGCTTAATTGACTGTAGTTAACTTTGACAATTGGTTAGAAATAATAGTCAAAGTGACAGCTTATCGGTTGGAATATGACTATTGGTTAAAAATAGAACTAGACAACATTTATTATTTATACATCACAACACAATTAAAGGAAAAGGAATTAACTTATTAATATTGAAATCAGAAAAATATTTTGCTTGTGTGACGTCTAATATGAATGGCCTTCACCCAGATTAAGTCATGGTCTATAAAATTTTGAACCTGGTTTTCTCCATGCCATGATCCAGGCATTTGAACATTTTCTCCTTCTTCCTCTTCTACGCATTTTTATGCCCTAATAAAACTAAACAAGTTCAGCTCTATTAAATTTGATGTCTATCGCCGTTCCCTAAGGCGGGTAGCACACTGCCAGAGTCGAGGCGGAGTCGAGGCACAGTCGAGGCGGTGGTGTGATATAAGAGTCGAGGCGGAAGTGCAGCGCATCGTTTACACCCATTCAATATGGAAATGGATGGAATGGATGACAAAATGGCGGCGGGGTCGGGGCGGCGGCGTGCCGCGCGCCCGCGCCGCGTCGCCGACTCGACCCTGCACCTCCGCCGCCTCGACTGCGCCGCGACTCTGGCAGTATGCGTTGACATATTTGATTGTACAGAAAAGTCAGAGGCGGTGCGCCTCTTGAACGCTTCCGCCTCGACTCTTGAGTGTGTGTGCGACACGCCTAAATAATCCCGCTTTAGAAAAGAAAGTGTCCACTAAAATCCCGGTTATAGGCGCTTTAGCTAAACAATCAGAATTACCGGTTTCTGAGGCAACCGCTATGTAGACTAAAGAAAATAAAGAGTTCAATACGACAAGCGTTGCGCAATAGTAAAAAATCAAAGCTAAGAAATAGGTACCTACTTACTTACTCCGATGCCGCGATGGCTCAACAACCCAAAATGAGTCTTGGCCTCCGATATGAGATGTCGCCATTTGACTCGGTCTTTTGCAGCTTGTCGCCACTCTCCTTATCTCCAAGTCGCCACTTGGAATGCATTCCATTAATGATTGTTAAGTGGGTTTTAGACTAGTGTTGCACGAGTTGGTGTCGATACAGTCCTTTTAACATCGATAAAATAATGTCATAAGTAGGTTACGCACTTGTGTTACAGATATCAGACAACAGAGGACCACAAATATAATATTTATGAAATCGAAACTAACTTGTTCACTTGACCAGGGAACCAATCGCGTGTAGGAGGCCACAGCCGTGGCAGGCCTCCCACCGACGATCCGAAAATTAGCGCAAACACAAAAAATATATAAACGAAAAGGAATAAACTTATTTAATATTGAAATCAGAAAAAGTTTTTCGCTTGTGTGACGTCTAATATGAATGGCCTTCACCCAGATTAAGTCATGGTCTATAAAATTTTGAACCTGGTTTTCTCCATGCCATGATCCATCCTTCCATGCTTCAGCTAGGATCCAGGTTTTTCAACGTTTTCCTTCTTCATCTTCTACGCATTTTATGCCCTAATAAAACTAAACAAGTTCAGCTCTATTAAATTTGATGTCTATAGCCGTTCCCTAAATAATCCCGCTTTAGAAAGAAAGTGTCCACTAAAATCCCGGTTATAGGCGCTTTAGCTAAACAATCAGAATTACCGGTTTCTGCGGCAAAAGCTTTGTAGACTAAAGAAAATAAAGAGTTCAATACGACAAGCGTTGCGCAATACTGTGAGAAAAGGTACACTTCTAACATCGTTTCCTTACATATTATCGACCGTTACGATTAATCGAAACGGTCGATCTTTACAACAAAAGTTTCATGTATGGGTGACTTTACGATGTGATCAATCGTATACGATATCTCATCTGTTCGATCGCAGCAATGAATAGTACCCTATATGGGGTATTTAAGAAACAGCAAAAAACTACCATACACTTACCAAAAGCAGGCGCAGAGTCTGCGCTTAGGGAATGAAGTGTAAACTATTTACAGAGTGCCTTATCTCCAAGTCGCCACTTAGAATGCATTCCATTAATTGATTGTTAAGTGGGTTTTAGACTAGTGTTGCACGAGTTGGTGTCGATACAGTCATTTTAACATCGATAAATAATGTCAGTAATAGTTAAGCGTATTTTAGTGCTGAAAGCGACAAACCAGCAAGTGATTCTTTCGCAGGTAATCACGGCCGCCTATGTATTTTCTTTATGAGATAAGTGGCAAACGAGCATACAGATCACGAGAGGGTAAGCGATTACCGCCGCCCATGTTTAAAACATATAAAATGTATGATACTACACAGATAAAATGTATGATAATACTTCTACCCCTTGATGATTCAGATTAGATGGATTATATTTCTATCGACTTTAGTAGTTATATCGATGTTCCTGCAAACACTAACATCCCTATTACAACTCATTTCAGGCAAAGTGAGAAATTATGGTTAGGAATGTTTTATTAAGTGACGTACGGTGGCCTGCACATCACTTGATGAAGTTACTACAATCTGTCAAATTTCTTCAATCGAACCTCACTTTTATGTCAAACGTGTTTGGTTCAATATCAACTGAGGAAATTTGACAGATTGTAGTAACTTGATGTGCTGGCCACTGTACATTGAGTTGATTAAGTAAGGGGCCAAAACACTTAAGGGTTCACAATCTTAATTATTAATTTAGCTGTATAATTAAAATTTTGCATGTTTACCAGGAGGAGTGTTCGAGTCACGGTGGTTAAAGAGATGTTAATGTTCACAGATATACTCTGTATATAAAACAGACACGTCATGTGTTTTTAAACTTACGCGTTGCATTATACAAATCCATAAATGAGAAAGTGTGTCTGTGTGTATGCTTGTCATTCTTTCACGGCAAAACGAAGCGACGAAGTGACGTATTTTTTCAAGAGGAGATAGTTGAAGGGATGGAGAATAACATAGGCTACTTTTTGTCCATTTTTAACCCCTCATTTAGGGAAGTGGGGGGCGCGAGAGAAGCCGCGTGCAAAAGCTAGTACTTTATATAAACGGGACTTAACGCGAGGATATTTAAGTATAAATACATTATAGCTCTTATTGCTTGATTGGGATGTCTTGCGTTTAGTCCCGTTTATATAAAATATTTGTATAAAGACACATAATTCCAATATAAGTTCAAAGCCCGGTCCACCCACTTCTCTTCTTATTAATATTGAAATCAGAAAAAAAATTTCGCTTGTGTGACGTCTAATATAAATGGCCCTCACTCAGCTTAAGTCCTCTAGAAAATCCTAATCTTGGTTTTTCTCCACGCCATGATCCATCCTTCCATGCTTCAGCTAGGATCCAGGTTTTTCAACATTTTCCTTCTTCATCTTCTACGCATTGTATGCCCTCATAAAACTAAACAAGTTCAGCTCTATTAAATTTGATGTCTATAGCCGTTCCCTAAATAATCCCGCTTTAGCATGGAAAGTGTCCACTAAAATCCCGGTTATAGGCGTTTTAGCTAAACAATCAGAATTACCGGTTTCTGCGGCAAAAGCTTTGTAGACTAAAGAAAATAAAGAGTTCAGTACGACGAGCGTTGCGCAATACTGTGAGAAAATGGTACACTTGTACGGACAGCCGCACATCAGGTTACTACAATCTGTCAAATTTCCTCAGTTGATATTTGAACCAAACACGTTTGACATAAAGGTGAGGTTCGATTGAAGAAATTTGTCAGATTGTAGTAACCTGGTGTGCGGCTGTCTGTACCATCGTTTCCCTTACCTATTATCGACCGTTACGATAAATCGAAACGGTCGATCTTTACAACAAAAGTTTCATGTATGGGTGACTTTACGATGCGATCAATAGTAAACGATATCTCATCCGTTTGATCGCAGCGATGAATCGTACCCTATATGAGGTATTTAAGAAACAGCAAAAAACTACCATACACTTACCAAACGCAGGCGCAGAGTCTGCGCTTAGGGAATGAAGTGTAAACTATTTACTGAGTGCCTTATCTCCAAGTCGCGACATGGAATGCATTCCATTAATTGATTGTTAAGTGGGTTTTAGACTAGTGTTGCACGAGTTGGTGTCGATACAGTCATTTTAACATCGATAAAATAATGTCATAAGTAGCTTACGCACTTGTGTTACAGATATCAGACAACAGAGGAAACACAAATATACTACATGAATACATATAAACACTGAACAAACACAAGTGTTCATCACACGAATGTTTGTCCAGGGTGGGGATCGAACCCACGGCGTATGAGGCAGGGTCACTACCAAATGCGCCATCCGGCCAGTCAAACACATTCATAGATAAAATGTATGATTATACTTGTACTACTACCCTTTGATGATTCAGATTAGACGGACATCTTATTTCTATCGACGTTATTAGTTTTATCGATGTTCTTGCAAACCGTATTAACATCCCTATTACAACTCATTTCAGGCAAAGTGAGAAATGATGGTTAGGAATGTTTTATTAAGTGACGTACGGTGGCCTGCACATCACTTGATGAAGTTACTACAATCTGTCAAATTTCTTCAATCGAACCTCACTTTTATGTCAAACGTGTTTGGTTCAATATCAACTGAGGAAATTTGACAGATTGTAGTAACTTGATGTGCTGGCCACTGTACATTGAGTTGATTAAGTAAGGGGCCAAAACACTTCAGGGTTCACAATCTTAATTATTAATTTAGCTGTATAATTAAAATTTTGCATGTTTACCAGGAGGAGTGTTCGAGTCACGGTGGTTAAAGAGATGTTAATGTTCACAGATATACCCTGTATATAAAACAGACACATGTGTTTTTAAACTTCCGCATTGCATTTTACAAATCCATACTTAATATTATAAATGGAAAAGTGTGTCTGTGTGTATGCTTGTCATTCTTTCACGGCAAAACGAAGCGACGAAGTGACGTATTTTTTCAAGAGGAGATAGTTGAAGGGATGGAGAATAACATAGGCTACTTTTTGTCCATTTTTAACCCCTCATTTAGGGAAGTGGGGGGCGCGAGAGAAGCCGCGTGCAAAAGCTAGTACTTTATATAAACGGGACTTAACGCGAGGATATTTAAGTATAAATACATTATAGCTCTTATTGCTTGATTGGGATGTCTTGCGTTTAGTCCCGTTTATATAAAATATTTGTATAAAGACACATAATTCCAATATAAGTTCAAAGCCCCGGTCCACCCACTTCTCTTCTTATTAATATTGAAATCAGAAAAAAAATTTCGCTTGTGTGACGTCTAATATAAATGGCCCTCACTCAGCTTAAGTCCTCTAGAAAATCCTAATCTTGGTTTTTCTCCACGCCATGATCCATCCTTCCATGCTTCAGCCAGGATCCAGGTTTTTCAACTTTTTCCTATCTTCTACGCATTTTTATGCCCTAATAAAACTAAACAAGTTCAGCTCTATTAAATTTGATGTCTATAGCCGTTCCCTAAATAATCCCGCTTTAGCATGGAAAGTGTCCACTAAAATCCCGGTTATAGGCGTTTTAGCTAAACAATCAGAATTACCGGTTTCTGCGGCAAAAGCTTTGTAGACTAAAGAAAATAAAGAGTTCAGTACGACGAGCGTTGCGCAATACTGTGAGAAAATGGTACACTTGTACCATCGTTTCGTTACATATTATCGACCGTTACGATTAATCGAAACGGTCGATCTTTACGTTATTAGTTTTATCGATGTTCTTGCAAACCGTATTAACATCCCTATTACAACTCATTTCAGGCAAAGTGAGAAATGATGGTTAGGAATGTTTTATTAAGTGACGCACATTGAGTTGATTAAGTAAGGGGCCAAAACACTTAAGGGTTCACAATCTTAATTATTTATTTAGCTGTATAATTAAAATTTTGCATGTTTACCAGGATGTTCGAGTCTCTTAATGTTCACAGATATACCCTGTATATAAAACAGACACGTCATGTGTTTTTAAACTTACGCGTTGCATTATACAAATCCATACTTAATATCATAAATGAGAAAGTGTGTCTGTGTGTATGTTTGTTATTCTTTCACGGCAAAACGGAGCGACGAATTGACGTATTTTTTTGAGAGGAGATAGTTGAAGGGATGGAGAGTAACATAGGCTACTTTTTGTCCATTTTTAACCCCTCATTTAGGGAATTGGGGGGCGCGATAGAAGCCGCGTGCAAAAGTTAGTACTTTATATAAACGGGACTTAACGCGAGGATATTTAAATATAAGTACACTAGTGGCCCGCCCTCACTTCGCTTCGGGACCGTAATTCAGAAATGAACCAATAGATGGCGCTGTGCTAAATTACATCGCGCAAGCGTTTCGTGTTTTCGGTTTACCTATTGCTTGTCGTTGTCTATAGAAGTTATCTCTTTATAAATAGTATAGAAGATATAGATTATAGCACTTATTGCTTGCTTGGGAAGTCTTGCGTTTAGTCCCGTTTATATAAAATATTTGTAAACAGACACATAATCCATACTAATATTATAAATGCGAAAGTAACTCTGTCTGTCTGTCTGTCTGTCTGTCTGTCTGTCTGTCTGTCTGTCTGTCTGTCTGTCTGTTACTCTTTCACGCCAAAACTACTGAACGGATTTAAATGAAATTTGGTGTACAGATAATCTAGACCCTGAGAAAGGACATAGGCTACTTTTTATTGCGAAAAAGGGGTTGTAAGGGGTCAAAAGTGGGGTAAAAAGTTACTTTTCCACGCGGACGAAGTCGCGGGCGGCCGCTAGTTCCAATATAAGTTCAAAGCCCCGGTCCGCCCACTTCTCGGGCGATTGTAAATAATAATAGCTTGAAACAGATATTGGCGTTTAATAAACCTATATATTTCTCGTGCGATAAAAATGACACATCCATCATATCAGTGCAGGGGACGAGCGTTTTATTTTTGTTGATTGATCATTTAAGTGCTTTTGTTTTATTTTTAATAGTGGCAACTCTCACTTCGTTTCGGGACAGGAGTTACATTGTCTGCCAATAGATGGCGCTGGGTATTGATTGAATCACGCTAGTATTTCACCTTTTTGGTTTGTATATAAGGTTTAATGATGTCTAAGATTTTATCTCTTTATAAATAGTATAGAAGATTTCTGAATCATGGTCTGCACGTACCCCAAGGTACGAGGACGAACCCCGGAATTACAGGCTAAGATGAGCGAATTAATAAATAAAATATTCACCGACAGCCTACAGAGAAAATCCATTTGAACTGAGATGTTGCGAGAGGTCTTGAATGAAAATATTTGTATACAATCAAAGGTAATTTCAGCCATAAATGGCAACTTGAAGAAAATTAATTCTAACGTGAAGAGCCCTTGTCAATTAGGCGGCTTGAAAACAGTTTTCATGAATACATAATCACCTGGATCAGGGGAGGTAACATTGAATTTGCTGAGTTTCTCGAGAAGGAATAAAATAACAAAGAAAATAAGGTGTAGGAAATCTGCGAGAAGTGTTTTTGCACGATGGCAAATACCGTAGGTAAGTAACTAAAACTGTCTTCATATGGATAAGCATTCGTGCGATGAATACTTGTGTTTATTATTGTGTTTTCTGGGTGTAATATGTGTATTTAAGTATCATATTTGTGTTTCCATCAGAGAAGAGTGGCGGCGTGTTGTAAAGCTTGCCACCAATACCTGAAGTGATGGCCACGACCACGGTCAAGAGTGATACCGAATTAAAAGAAGAATCATCATAATTTAGGGGTAAATTCTTTAAACAACGACAAAGCTACTAAGGTACGAACAAATACTTGAGCGATGAAATCGACACTCAGCGCCATCTATGTATATTAGTAAAGTTTGGAACTAATACCAAATTGAGTTAAAAAAATGCTTGTTACACGTAGGGAAGTCTTGCTCCATTCCCATAACATTCATTTATGAAAAATTACAATTCTCTTTCACCTAAAGACATCCCTTCGCTGAAAAGTGTAATCGAATGTTTACATACCCCAATCTGAAAACCTCATATTCACCAAATAGATGTAACATCAGCGTAACTCAAGCGTACAAATCAGTCTGAACGATCCAAAATCGAGTTAAATCGACATCACATTCCATTCCAACTCGTCGCGACTAGAGGTACGCAAAGAATGTATCGATAAAATCGCAAAAATGTGTCGATAAAATCGAAAAGCGATAAATCGGGAAATGCGACGATTAATCGAATTGTGAACAGCGCTTATTAAAATTGATCGAATAAGTGAGCACGCTTACATGCCATAAAATACGCAACTTGCAGTATCATTCGTACAGTAGGGACCCACGAATCAAAGCATCCAATTTCGTTTTGAAACGATTAATCGATACATTGATACCTACATGGCCAGATCTATATTAGAATATTATTTATATTTTACATAACCTAATAAATACTTTACTACAATGTGTTAGTGTTAATTAATAGCATGGTTAATCAGTCAAGGCTAATTGGATAGCCGAAAGTGCGTGTGTTTTTTTACGTGCGGAGCGCACGACTAAGTAGATCGCTGTTTATCGCTTAGCATCGTATCGATACAGTAAAACATCGATACCGCCCATCTCTATGAACTGCTATGGAATCCGATACCAATGAAAATTAGAAAATGTCGACGGATGGCAATCAGCGCATACCGACATGGGAACGGGGTGCGAATCGAATCCTAGCACAATCCGAGCATTTCGACGTATTTACCTACACAATACTTAGTTTAAAAGGGGTTGGGTTCAAATATTTGAAATTTAAATACACTCGCGAGCAACCAAATCGACTCAAGACTTTTTTTCATACTAACATGCTCATCTCAGAAGCCTACAAAGACTTAAGTATAGGTAGATAATTATAGACTATGTATATCCACTATTGCACAGATAATTTAGGAAAAGTAAATTAATATCAGACGTATTCGATGTTCAGTGATTCATTACAGCAGAATACAGAAACGTGCCAATTAATATAATCGTAATTTTCCGGATATTGGCATGTTTTTAGAGTCTGCTACACTGATTAATCGAAAATACCTATAAATAAATGCGCCAGACAATCACCAATCAACCTGGTCTTAAACCATGTCAACCCCAATACTATGAGTACCAAATGACGATAATTAACTGGGAGATTCAACTCAGAAAACCCAGACCTAAGAAAACTAAAAAATGTAGTTTCCTAAATTGACTTGACCGGGAATCGAACCCGGGACCTTTCGCGCTTCGAGCGAACATCTTAGCCACTGCGCCATCGAGGCCGTCATACACGATTTACATTCAATTTATTACTAAACTGTTGATGTTTTTATATTTATAGAGTTCTAAACTGAGAATATTTGTACAGTCAACTCCAAAAATATGTATACACTTTAGGACCTTGTCACAATACACTAAGAAAGTAGAAGTCGTTCTACTCTCTTATATTATGAATTGTGACAAGGTTCTAAAGTGTATGCATATTTTTGGAGTTGACTGTAATAAAAAGTTGTCTTAAATCAATTTGATTGCTCGCGAGTGTATTTACTCCCGCATAATAGTCTGGAAACTTTGGGAAGACTGGGAAGAACCCGGCGGCGGAACAAGAAAACGTTTTAAATCAATCTTAATAATTTCATTTCAATACAACATCTATTTAATCCCATCATAGTAGCGATAACTTGATTTCTATGATGGCCGCCTTTGCCCTGCAGTGAAACAGTACATAGGTTGATACTTTACAACATCTATTTACCATTATTCCTTATCGTTTTGGAAATGCGTTAAATTTCGCAATCAGAAACGCTCATTAATAAATCGCATTTAAATTACAATTTGTCGTTATGGAGAACCATAAAAAATTATAGATCCTGATAAGGCTAATAAGAGTGTAAAACGTATTATTTATGTTTACCTATTTTTAGTAATGAAATTTTAATCGCTAATTGGATCGGTAGTCAAGTATTAAAATATATATATATATCTATACTATTTATAAAGAGATAACTTCTATAGACAACGACAATGCTTATAGTTAAACCGAAAACACGAAACGCTTGCGCGATGTTATTGGACACAGCGCCATCTATTGGCTCATTTATGAATTACGGCCCCGAAGCGAAGTGAGGGCGGGCCACTAGTTATGACTAAATATACTCGTACATAATATACAGACAACCACACATCAGGTTACCACAATCTGTCAAATTTCCTCAATTGATATTGAACCTAATGAGTTTGACAGTAAGATTAGAGTCGATTGAAGAAATTTGACAGTTTTGTATACTTTGATGTGTGGCTGTACGTACGAAGTAAATACACCGCACTTGCTAAAAGTAAAAACCAATCCAACTAAATAAAGATACTTATGTGTTATTTTTTATTCTGTACATTGATACCTTCTACTTGGTATAAAGGGTTCTATTATAATTATAATTAAACTTATCACACCTATTAAGTGCCGGCCTAGTAATGAAATGGAATAATAGTAGGAATTATACTATCTATTATTGTATATCTAACCTTAAAAAAGATATTGACTGTACACTGGATTCAGTACCTGTAACAAACAAAACATTAATTTTATTACAATTTCTTTGTGTATAATGAAATCATATAACATCTCATCGATTTCAAAGACAGCAAGAGCCATCTTTTACGTATATATTTTTTTTTGCTTTTATCAAAAAGATGGGCGATTCTCGGACACTCAACATTGCAGTCAAATTTAGAGATTTCATGCAGTCGTCCATACAAATTTCTAATGCGACATCAATGTCGAGTACACGGGAATTGCTCCCGAAGACCAATTTTCGTGCACTGGACATTGAAATCGAATTAGAGATTTGCATGGACGAATGTATGAAATCTCTAAATTCGATTTCAATGTCGAGTGCACGAGAATTGGTCCCCAGAGCTTTCGCTCTAAAGTGTTATACAGGTAAATACCTGCAGTTTACTTGTCTAAAAGTTATTTGCACAGTCCCCCTTTATCTAGCTTTCCTAAGACCAGCAGATAGTAAGGCGCCCGGAGACAAAATGGCGAACAAAGGCTTTCGCCAAACTACCCCCCCTCCCCCCACCAGGATACTTCTGTTGTTGCTAATGCGATCCACTTCGTCGGCAAACAATTTGTGTGTTTGTATGCTAACCTACTTCGTTGGAATTGACAGGTTCAGTGTGGGGAGATTCCACGGTATAAATAGGTACAAAGTGTATCTGTGAACATTTACATCCATTTATTCACGACTTCTACCATTAAATACACAGGCCCTTAAACCATATTATTACGTAATTAAACGCACAATAACAAAAATAAAAAAAAACATTTTCGAAGAATTTTCAAAGTCATAGAACAAATGTTGTTCAGAACAGAATGGTTAGAAGAAGACATGGTTAAAGAGATGTAAATGTTCACAGATACACCCTTTTTATTGGTTGTAGAGCGATGATAGCTCATTGCGTAAATAGAGAGGTCGAGGTTCGAATTCACGCATCAATTTTTTTTTAAATACGGTGATGCTCGCAATAGCGCCGAAATATCGGAAACTCAAAATGAAGGTAGGTACAATGTACCATGTACATAGGTAGGTAGGTAGGTACATGTACCATTTAGTAATAACTAGGTATTTTAATGAGATTAGATTTTTCAAATCTAAGTGCGTAGGTACTTCTATTATTAGTTCGGCGGTGAGAGAAAACATGGTGAGGAAACCTGCACGTTTTGGACAGTTTTTGAAAGTGTAACCATGATTCAGTTGGTCTGGTTTCTACGTTAATAGAGTTGCGAAGGTCAGACATCAGTCGCATCCAATTACCAGGCTCCCCAAATCTAATCACGATAAGACAGCTTTCGATGCAACCGGGAATTATTACACGCTAAGATGAGTGGAGTATACTTTCGTAAAGCTCCTCCACACTTAGTCCGCGAATCACGCGCGATACCGCGAACGCAAAGTGCGGAGCCTATATATAATTTTCGCGGCTTCGTGATTATTAACCCATCGTTTCACGGCATGCATGTTCAAGCCGTAAATCGCGGACTAAGTGTGGAGCGGGCTAAAGAAAACAGATGAACATAGGTGGTTTATTAATCACAGGGTTGACAAAGAGTTATTTTTCGATACTTTCCTTGTCACACTATGTGAAAGCACTCATTTTTTACCTCAATATTTCAAGAAATAAGCTCACTATTTCTAAATGGCCGGCTGGGGAATTGGTGAATTGTGATCCTTATTGTGTTAGGTACATTTGTCTGTGTGGCAATGATCATTTACAATGCGTCACATCTGTATTGGCTAAATAAAAACTACTGCTCAGTACAAATGTCTAAGTTGATAAGGAAAAATAGGAAACTTTTTATTTATCAAGATTTATCGAGTAATGACACCGGGGGCGATTCTTTTACACTCAACATTGAAGTTCAATTTAGTAAAAACGAAGCACTAGTGCGATGCACTCGACGTCTAGCGCCATCTATTGGTAAACAGTGGAACTACACCCGAAACGAAGTGACGACGAGCTACTAGTACAGTACTGTACTAGTAGTAGTACTAGTACTAGTAGTCTGCACTGCCTTACCCCTTGTTAATTCGCTGCATTATTCCTCTACCCAAAGGTTGTCTGGAAGAGATCGCTATTAGCGATAAGGCCGCCGATATTGTATTTGTAAATTACTATTAGAATTAAGTTCTGTAATGTGTTGTGCAATAAAGAGTATCTATCCATGTAGTAAATGAACAAATGAAAGCGCTGTGCTTCACTTCGGTCACACACAGAAGAAGTGAGGCCGTGGTATCATTCCGGTCAAGCCGGCCATTCATGCCGAAGCGTGGCTCTCCCACGGTGAAAACTTTGGGAATCACTGCCGAAGCAGGCAATAGACGCCAGTCTGAAACCGATCTCATAACCACCGCATTAAACACACTTCGAGTTATTATGGGGTGATTGCGCTGCTCAGTAATTAATTCACCACGCCAATTACCGAGGAACACAATACAAAATCAACAATAAGCGTATAGCTCGCGGATAAATGATTGAACACACAATAGGGTAGCTAACTGTGAGTGTAAAGTACGCTTTAGGTACAGGGTTTAGTTTTTTTTCAAGAATTTTTTTATGATATAGGGGGCAGACGAACAGACGGATCACCTGATAGTAAGCGATTACTGCCGCCCATGGACACCCGCAACACCAGAGGAGTCGCAAGTGCGCTGCCTTATAAGAAGTAATACGCTCGCTTTTTAAAGGTTTGCAGGTCGTTTCGGAAATACCACTGGTGACAGTTCATTCCATTGTTATGTAGTTTGAGCCAGAAAGTTTCTTAAGAAACGCACAGTTGAAAATTGCCATATTTACAGTGGTATTAATTGTCGTAATAAATTACAGGAAATCGTTTACCCTACTCTCCTGCCTGCCCCTCATTCCAGTCAAATTCGATATGAAAAAACATGGCGGATATCACATACATTTATAATCTTTGCTATTTAGATCGATTTTCGATAGATCTATGTGTATCGAGTGCGAACGCGCGTGCGGATGTGCGTGCGTGCGTGTTCATGCTTGAATGTGTGTGTGTGTGTGTGTGTTATGCGCCAAAGGTTGTGGGTTCGATGATGAACCCTTGAGTTTATTCAGTGTCTGAGTGTGAAATATATATTTGGGTATTATATTTCTGGTTCCTCTGTTGTCTGATATTAGTAACTCAAGTAATTAAGCTACATAGTACGGAGTCAGGTCAATGTATGATATATGATATGAATGTTGTGTGAATCGTAATTAATGGTTCACAGTCACTTCACACAATTATCTTTCAATTTGCAAATAGCTACACAACAATGGCAAACTTTAGAGAGCTCCTCCAATACCGACGCTTCTGAGCGGTATCTTCTTACCAATTTGGAGACGCCGAGCCAGAAACAACCACAGGGACAAATCCGTATTATCCCGTCTTACCTTCACGACTAAAACCGAAACCGTGTATTTTACAACAAAACACCTTACGTATACACACAGCTCACTAGATTTAACTATCCCATTAGAAAAGGGATGGGGTAACTACGGCCCGTAGGCTGAAATCGGACGCGCATTGAAATCTGGCCCTCGACAGAACATAATGAAGATTTCGTGTTAATTACTTTGTAGAAAAGTTAAATAAAAAAACACAAAAATACCTGGCGGACCTCCATTTTTCCACACCCCAGACGCCGAATAAGTTCCTAAAGACTATTATTAGAAAAATTAAAGTAGAGTAGGCCCCCTGCAATGTCCCCAAAATGCTGGCAGCGTTACCTCGTTGGATAAACAAATGAAACGAAAAACTATAACTGAAAACTAAAAAACTACAAAAAGAAAATTAAAACAGAGCAGTAGGCCCCTGTGGCAATGTCCCCAAAATGCTGGCAGCATTACCTCGTTGGATAGCGATAGAAATTTGCTGGGCTAATTTGCTAATTATAATAATAAGTTTAATAAGTTATCTTATTAATTTGTGTAATAATTGCGGTAACCTTAACCTAAGCCATTTATAGCATTTTCCAATACTTTGATCATCCGATTAATAGGTACATTAAATCGTTTTCAAGGTGTAACGAATACCATTCGTTTTAGTCAATTATAATAAATTAAAAACCTCAAAGAAGGTAACCTATATGGGACTACAAATAGTCCCACTCCATTAGAAACAACGAACATGACCCCCTAGATGGCGACGGAACGTCTTTGAGGAGGAGTTAAAAGCAAGTGTATTTGTGCCTAAGTGGATCCCGGGTAAAATAGAAATAGAAAAAGTAATTTTCGAATTTTTCGAACATAATGGTGACAAACCCGACGTTCGTCACCACCAATCCGCAATAGTCAATTTAAGCGTGGTGATTAAGTAAGTATACATACCTTAACCTATAAAAGCATTGTTTATCATACTGTTACTGTAATCTTAATAATGTTTTTTTTTATTATTAGCAGAATGAAAATTGTAATGATTATAATTTGAAAAGAGTAACTACTGAGTTTCTTGCTGATTCTTCTCGGTAGAATCAACTTTCCGAATCAGCGGTATCTTACATAATATTTGACTTCATAAATGTTCTATAAGGACTTAAATTGAATAAAGAATATTTCTTTTTCTGTAGATAATTATGCATCAGATAAGTCGGCCCATTACTACTTTCATGTGATAAAGTTATTTACTTTGGGGCCAGTCGCATACATCTTTCCAGACGCATAGTGACAGGTGTCACTCACATACATGATTATGTACTCTGATAAAAATTGAATCAATACGAGTATTAGTCAATTTCCGGGTCTGAAAAATTGTACCTGTGGTATCAACTAAAAAAGCCGTTGACGGCCTTTCTTACACCCCTGTGGCTCAGATAAAACTCCTGCGCAAGATAATGGGGATTATTGCGTGTAAAAAATCCGCTAGATGGCGTACTGTAGAACTGAAGATCATCTACAAGGTGATTGGTTATTTTTCATGTGAGATGACAAAATGTCACTTAGGGACCAATGACGTTTAAGTTTGACCTCAGTCTATCAGTATGCCACCTAGCGGATTTTTCACACGCGATAGTCCCCATTTTGATCGTGTCATCTTCACTAAGATCTCCATTCAAGTACCTTTATGGGACACTTCGCATAACGCTATGGGAATGGAGAATGGACCTCAGTTAATAGAACTGGGGCCCAATTTTCGTGCACTCGACATTGAAGTCGAATTAGAATTTTGTACCGACGAATGTATGAAATATCTGAATTCGACTTCAATGTCGAATGCACGAAAATTGCCCCCTTGGTTAAATGTAGAGTTTGCTGCCGTAGCCGAAATATCGGATGAAGGACATCATACGTCATGGTAGCGTAAAATGAAGCATGCCTAAACCGGTTTAAGAATCTACGTACTTATGCTTCCCAGTCTCCGAGGCATAGAAAACCGTGAAAATTTTAATTGTGCAATCTACATTTGTTTTTTTTTCTTAAGTGTGACAAAACGAATTCAATTAGATATAGAATATTCGTACGGAACGGATATCAAGTTGTTTTATTACTTTTTGTAAGTTTGCTTAGGGTACTTTATTTGTACGGTTTCGATCGATAACGTTATTTTATGCAGGTGCTTACAATCGTACAAACATTACTTATAGTACTTTTTTGGCAAAACTTTATTCTACAGTTTGGTAATAACATGAACCGTCCAAGCTAAATTTCGACAGAGAATACAGAATGCAAGAATGCAGTATTTAGACGCCTAATAATAAGTTTTTTATTTATTTATTTAGGCATTTGTTTGATGATTTTAAACTAGTGTCTAAAAGTTTATAAAACGAATTCTGTTAAAAAGGGGGTCTTTATTTAATTCAATGTTTATTAGGCGTATTTGGTAGTGACCCTAGCTACGCTAAAGGTTGGGATCGATCCCCAACCTGGACAAACATTCGTGTGATGAACACTTGTGTTTGTCGAGTGTCTGGGTGTTATACCTAAGTATTTGACTTCCTCTGTTTTTTGATATCTGTAACACAAGTGCTTAAGCTAATTAGTACGGAGTCAGGTCAATGATTGTGTGTGAATCATACAAAATAGATGTAAAGGAGGACACTCGAAATCACATCGCGACAGTATAATTCACAAATAGTTGGTCAGTAAAAATACTTGAATTATTTGCTATCGGTTCCCCCACTCGTTGGAAGGTGGCCGGCTATCTTATCAACGCTTCCCGTGCGATAGGGAGACTGGAATCACTAGTACTGTAGCCCAGCCGGTGTCCTAGCTCGCCCACACAAGTTAATATCACTTATATTTTAATGGCAAAGGGAGCAAATTAGAGCAATAGCCCAATTCTGCATCAGCAATAATTTTAGCACCCTTACTGCCGCAGTCTGAGACTTTACTTAAATCTTAATTGTCATTTAAGTAAAAATATTGACCCTTATTTTAATGAACATAAGGACCATCCATAATTAAGATAGTGAGCATTAAGGTTAAATGACGTCTCTGAGTGCGGCAGTAAGTAAAGTACCCTAAGTATTTTGTTTGGCCTTTAACAAATTGAGTGATAATATATAGGGATGACATATTGACATCTGTTAGTTTAAATGATTATGAATCAGAGTATAGTAAAAATGTTCGATCGTAACTTTCCGCCAATGACCGCTCCTTTAGCAAAAGAGCGCTATTTGGCTTTATCGGAATTTGCATCCAATCATATTTAGGCGCAATTACTATGGATTAGAGTCGAAATTAAATAAGTCTACATTTTGTTTTTGACCTGGACAGCACATCCGAAATTCAAAATATCTATGTATTAGCTGTAAAACTACTAATGACAGCCCTGTTGGGATCACTTTTTTTAAACGCTTTCAATATGGAATTAATATAGCTAGACAATAGAGATTATATCTATGATAAAAAACACACCAAACAATAACAAATCGTCGCAATTCACAATTTACTCTAATACGAAATACGATATGTATTTATACAACCACCAAACAAAATATCAAAAATTTCCAGCCTTCACGTGTCGGCCATTAGTGGCTTATTATCACATTAGCATAACATTTGTTTCTTCATTACGGTCCGTGTAGAGCCGGCTTAATGACTGTGTATACACAGACGTACATGTCAACTGTGACATGACAAGGACGATTAGGTTTTAACATCACAACATTTCATTTTAGGAGTAAGAGTTTCAAGTTCAATGTAACCTAAATAAAAGTCAGAGGCAAATAGTAGTTGGATTATTCTTCGAGATCTAAGTTAGACATTGCCACTTATACCATTTATAAAAAAGTATCAGCCTATATATTGTCCCACTACAGGGCAAAGGCCTCCATCATAGAAATCAAGTTATCACTACTATGATGGGATTAGGTTTAATCACCACGCGTGCCTGATGCGGATTGGTGATCACAAACCCGATCTATGATCGAAAAATTCGAAACATACTTTTGCTCGACCCGGGAATTTAACCCAGGATCCCGAGATCACGGCCAGGTACTTAAACCACTAGACCAACGGGGCGTTATACCATTTATAAATAATAAATCCTATAGACACCGGCAAACCTTATACACAAACCGAGAAGCTGAAACACAAGCGCGGTGCAATCAATACCCAGCGCCATCTATTGGTAGTCAGTGGAATTACTGTTCCTATACGAAGGGGGCGGGCTACTTACTTACTTATAACTTTATTCACAATCGTAATAGACCACCTTAATTACATTTACATCCCCTTAACCACGTGTTTTTCTAAGCATTTTGAACACACTTGAATGATTATTGAAAATTCGCCTAAAAAAAACTACTTTCTATAGTACTTTTTATTGGAGAATTGGTCATTTTAAGGGAATCTAAAAAATTTTTGACCAGTTTTCAAAAAGTCGTAGAACAACATTTGTTAAGAATGGTTGGCAGAAGACGTGGTTAAACGTGGTATTCGGCCATCGAGGCCGTAACTAGTGATGCGACCGCAGCCATTTTACTTGAACGACTCAACTGATATTGGAAAAAAAATGAGTTCCTCTGTGAAAATGGACTCGAGTTCATTCTCAATCATATTCATTTGACTGGCCGGATAGTGCATTTAGTAGTAACCCTGCATATAGGCCATAGGTGGTGGGTATGGTCACCCACCCTGGACACACATTCTTGTGATGAACACTTGTGTTTGTTCAGTGTCTGGGTGTTATAACACCCAGACACTGAACAAACACAATAACACGTATTTAAGTATTTGTATTTCTCTGTTGTCTGATATACGATATATAAGTTCTTAAGCTACTAATGCGGAGTCAGGTCAATGTATGAGTTGTTGTTTATTATAAATCAAGAGGTCACTTCAGAATCAGAAGCTAAGGTGCGTCGACCTCCACGAGCGGCCCCGCTGGTAATTCAGTTCTGTCTTTGATCTCCAGTCCGCGGGCTGGTATCCAGTCAGAAACGGTTACCGTGGAGTCCGGTGTTCCCCGGGGCAACGGCGGGTAGTAATCTCACTGCGGTGGATTGCTACCCGCACGGCCGACGGACGCACAACTGGTCCTCGGACCTGGGGGGCTGTGTCCAGGCTCCGCCCGCGCGGGTTGCGCGGCGGTTTTTCCGGCGGGGCGCTTTGACGTCAGCCCCCCCCTCATGAGTGGAGCGCCTCCGGGCGCAGTGGGCGAAAGCCCTGATGTGGAGACCTTGCGCTGCGAGGTCGCAGCCAGCGAATTGCGGCGGCAGGTCGGTGTTGCCCGTTTTCCTGGCTCCGCATCCAGCGGAGTTGGTAGCTCGGGCGGCTTCGTCTTGAAGCTGCGGGTTGTTTCCCCAACCCGCTCTGTGCTGCATCCAGCAGCGTATGGGTGGGGAAGGGTCCCGCAGTCACCCTCTCGACGGTGCCTGCACTGCAGCCAGCAGTGTGGGTGCCTAATCGGGAGGGTGCGTCAGGAGGGTCGTGGGAGAGGCCCTGGGGGTTGGGTCTGACGCAGCCTCGAAGGCGTGGGTGGGGCCGCACTGGCGAGCCTCGCAGTCTATGGGTGAGTTCGCGGTGGCAAGGTTCGTCCGTTTTCCCTGTGCCTCACCCCGAGCCTGGACTTGCCGGGATAAGTCGTTGGGGTTTTAGTGGGTATGCCCCTGGACGGCCTCTGGTTAGCAGAGGCCCAACCCAGAGGAGAGCCCCACATTACCCGGTCGCCTCCCAGCGGCCGGGTGTGCATAAGGCAGCATTTCCCCATCGTCATCAAAAAAAAAAAAAAATGTAGTCGAGGACTAAAATTATGTTTGAAATCAGTTTTTATCTGGGGGCACGGCCGTACCATCCTTTTCTCGAAGCAACTCAGGCCATTTTCGACCTATAACTATGTTGTGGATAATCTATTTTATCTAAATCTAGTATTTATAGGCAGCTAACAGTTATACGTTACATAATATCCGATAGAAGATATTATAAAATGACTCATTCAAATACGAACCACTATGCCGTCCGTCAGTACTTAATATGCGCGCCGTGAGGTGCACGCATGGGTGATTCATTTTCGCCCACTATTAATAAGACTAGGGGAACAATTGATTTTCAGTTAGCAAGTGTTGAGCTGACGTAAGGGGAACCATTACGCCATTCAGCCATTTCTAATTCGAATGATTCATTATAGGAATGGGTGAAGGAACCTCTTGAAAAAAGTTGTATGTACCTACAGCTTTACTTTACATTAAAAAAAATTTACGATATACAAGCATTTGACCTCAATCACACCTGATGCTAAGCGAAGATAGCCGGCTGGCGCAATGGTAGTGACCCTGCCTCATGCGCCAAAGGTCGTGGGTTCAATCCCCACCCTGGGCACATATTCTTGTGATGAACACTTGAGTTTGTTCAGTATTATATTTGTGTATCCTCTGTTGTCTGATATATGTAACAAAAGTGCTTAAGCTACTTAGTGCGGAGTCAAATCAATATATGAGTTGTGTGAATTTTATTTTTATTATTGATCAAGAGTCACTTTGCAGTGTTTCGAAAGTAGATAAAGTAGCAGTCGACTTATGTTGTCATGGTCTAAAATTATGTTTGAAATCAGTTTTTATCTGGGGGCACGGCCATACCATCCGTTTCTCGAATAGTCATTTTCGACCTATAACTATGTTGTGGATAATCTATATTATCTAAATCTAGTATTTATAGGCAACTCACGGTTATACGTTACATAATATCCGATAGAAGATATTATAAAATGACTCATTCAAATACGAACCACTATGCCGCCGTCAGTACTTACTATGCGCGCCGTGAGGTGCACGCATGGGTGATTCATTTTCGCCCACTATTAATAAGACTAGGGGAACAATTGATTTTCAGTTAGCAAGTGTTGAGCTGACGTAAGGGGAACCATTACGCCATTCAGCCATTTCTAATTTGAATGATTCATTAGATGGGAATGGGTGAAGGAACACCTCTTGAAAAAAGTTGTATGTACCTACCTACAGCTTTACTTCACATAAAAAAAAATTACGATATTCAGCATTTGACCTCAATCACACCTGATGTTAAGCGAAGATGGCCGCAATGGTAGTGACCCTGCCTCATGCGCCAAAGGTCGTGGGTTCAATCCCCACCCTGGAGAAAAAATCGTGTTTTGAACACTTATGCTTTTTCATTGTCTGGGTGTAATAAATGTAAGTATTATATTTGTGATCCTGTGTTGTCTGATATCTAAGTCAGCTGACTGATTATTTTGACTTCTGTAACACAAGTGCTTATGATAATTAGTACGTAGTCAGGTCGATGTAAGTGATGTTGTGTTTTTTTTTATATTGAGGACAATCAAAATGACCCCACTCCGCCTGAATGGTAAGCGGCCGTGAGATCCAAATATGAGATTGACAGGCACAAAAGAACAGACAAAGTGTCCATTGTGTCTGTCACTCTCACCATGGACGTAAGGGGGGGGTCCAGGGGGTCCGGACCCCCCCCCCTTGAGGCCTGTTTTGACATAAGGTTGAATCGGCTATAGCCAAGGGCGACTTAATTAAGGGGTCTGCAAGGTTGGTGGGGTAGAGCCCTGGGACGGCAAATCAACAAATCAACCACACGTTCTTCAAGAATGCGTACATGTAATAACGCACGCTGGGTCCAGCCGGTCCTTGAATTGTACTATTAATATTATAACCTACAATTAGGGAAATTGTTAAATCCGAGCACCGGGGGGGGGGGGGGGGGGGTGGTGATTCGTAATTGTTGGACACCCCCCTTGTCAAAGCTATATATACCTCCGTGACTCTCACACCGAAGGCCTGCAAACGTAAAAATGATTACGGCAAAACCCAACAGGAAGGACAGCAGGCTTATACATAATCCGATGTGGATGTGATCACAAATAACTCAAGTTTCAAACCACGTAATGTTTTTACATCAAAATGCAAAACATGACAAGCGCCCGTCATATTTTCCCATATTTTTCACCACTGATCCTTTTGTTACAAACAAACCAATACCGGGCCATCCATAAATTACGTCACAAAAATGGGAAGGAAGAGGATCGACGAAAAGTGGGAGAGCCGCGCTTCGGCATTAATGGCCCGGCTCGACCGGAGTGACGCCTGTGCTGTGTTTTGTCAAGTTAGGGTTCTGGAGACCCAAATGAAGGGCAAGTGGACCCAAATGAAGGCTGGCAGCGCATTTGTGACTCTACTGATGTTGCAGGTGACTATGGGCGGCGGCAATCGCTTAAGATCAGGTAATCCGTCTGCTCGTCTGTCGCCTATCACATAAATAAAAAATCGGTAAAAAAACTTTTAAGTTAAACGGTTTTATCTTATGTGCACTGAAAACTAGAAAATAATATTAACAATTGGGTGTTCTGAACTTCTAGTACAGAAATATTTTAGTACTAGGCAGACTAGGCAGAATAGCTTTTAGGCATATTAGACTAAAATACAAACGTGGGGCCCATTAACTATTTCTGTAATACTTTCTTCTATACTAAGTGTAGATTGCATCGACTTACTATAATCGTAACTGGAGATTTTGACAATCAATAACCAGCCGTGGCGGTTTCACCAGCGAACGCCGAGCTCATAATCTACCAAAGTATAAAGATATGCTTTGCCATAGGTAGGATTTCAGAGGGGCCCCACGTTTTTATTTTAGTTTAATATGCCTAAAAGCTATTCTGCCTAGTCTGCCTAGTACTAAAATATTTCTGTACTAGAAGTTCAGAACACCCAATTGTTAATATTATTTTCTAGTTTTCAGTGCACATAAGATAAAACCGTTTAACTTAAAAGTTTTTTTTACCGATTTTTTATTTTCTAGTTTTTAGTATTTAATGAAAATGCCTACCGAATATTGCTCGAAGACTTGACGAAGCTCAACTTGCAGAGCAGGCCGGGTTCCGACGGAGTTATAGCACCATAGACCATATTAACACAGTAAGACAGGTTATACAGAAGATCAAAAAATATAACCAGCCCCTGTGAATGGCGTTTGTGGACTGTGCTTTTGACTCCGTCGAGACCTGGTCTGTTCTCGAGGCCTTGCAGAGGTGCCAAGTCGATTGGCGATATATCGAGGTGCTGAGGTGTCTGTATAACGCCCCTAATATGTCCGTAGTAATCCAAAATGGTCAAACTGAGCCTGTCTTGCTGCGACGTGGTGTGAGACAAGGAGATGTTATATCTCCGAAACTCTTCTGCGCTGCGCTGCAGGACATGTTCAAAACGCTAAACTGGAAAGAGCGCGGAATTCGCAGACGACATCGTCATCTTGGCGGAAACCTTAAATGACCTACAGGAGATGGTGAGCTGCCTAGCTGAATCTTCCAAACACATCGGTCTTCAGATGAACTTGGATAAAACCAAGGTCATGTTCAACGAGCTCGTTGATCCGGGACCAGTCACTGTTAATAGAGTACCTCTCGACGTTGTCCAGGAATATGTCTATCTAAGACAAACGCTCCAATTAGGCAGAAACAACTTCCAGAGAGAATCCAATAGAAGAATTTAGCTAGGCTGGGCAGCATTTGGTAGGCTTCGTCAAGTCTTTTCGTCACCTATCCCTCAAAGTCTTAAGTCAAAAGTCTACGACCAGTGCGTCCTCCCGGTCATGACTTACGGTGCCGAGACGTGGACACTCACGGCTGGACTAATCCCCCGGTTCAAAGTCGCTCAAAGAGCTAAAGGGCTATGCTTGGAGTATCTCTGAAGGACCGTATCAGAAATGATGTAATCCGACAGAGAACCAGAGTCACCGACACCGACCGAAATTGCAAACTAAAGTGGCAGCGGGCTGGTCACATTAGCAGAACTGACAACCCTTGGAGCCATAAAGTCCTTGTGTGGAGACCGCGACTCGGTAAACGTACCTAGTGTTGGATGCCCTGCTACAAGATGGGATGACGACATTCGAAGGCTGGCTGGAGTGAGCTGGATGAGAGTGGCCGAAAATCGGGAGCGGTGGCGTGCATTGGGGGAGACCTATGTCCAGCAGTGGACGAGCGTGGGTTGCTGCTGATGAATGAACATTTTATCGGTCGACCCCCCCCCCCCCCCCCCAGAGGTCCAGTAGAGGGGCAAGGTTATAATATACAACAAGGGGCGTCCAATCTTGAGGGGAAAACTTGCGACATTACATTTTTAGCCACCCTAATACCTTACAGTCTTCAGCACGTCTTAACCTATTTCCTAAACTTGGGTGGTAAAGCTACCGCTAACTACGTAGGTACATCTAATTACCAATTTTTTTTAAATCTGTCCTCCTAACGTCACATAATCTTGGACACGACTGTTCTGGACACGACTACTCATGCCCTCATCTAATACGGCATTTTGTAACGACGTCCATCTTGGATTTTAAATTTTTTCATAATCACAGTATTCTACTAGTGTAGCCCTTTCATTTGATACCCATATTGAGGGGGTTGTGGAATAATATGATATCCGCCATTTTGTACCGGCGGCCATCTTAGATTTACAATGTTATTGATATTACTATATTGTATTGTCATCGGAACTAAAGGTGTGTACCAAATTTCAGATCAATTTGACAAGAGGAAGGTACTTAAATTTCAATTTCTAATTTTGACCCAACAAAACAAATAAATAAACAAACAAATACCGTACGGGTCAAGCTAAATAAAACCGTTTAAAAACAGCCCTAATCTTCATAACGTCACATTTAAAAAGTACGTACAGCCACACATCAAAGTATACAAAACTGTCAATTTTCTTCAATCGATTTTCATTTTACTGTCATACACATTAGGTTGAATATCAATTGAGGAATTTTGACAATTTGTGGTAACCTGATGTGTGGCTGACTGTACAAAGTAAAATTAGTGCAGCCTTGACACCCTCTTAATAAAGCATAACTTCGAAATGTGTTTTTTATGTCAAAAGTGGCAGACGAGCAGACGGATCACCTGATGGTAAGCGATTGCCGTCGTCTATAGACACTTGCAATACCAGTAGTTACAAGTGCGATGCCAACCTTTAACACTCAATCTCCCCAATTGGGCATCCGGCACCCTCACTCACTCGACGGAACACAGCGCAGGCGCTGGTTCATGCCGGTCTTCTGTAGCCTAAATAATAAACAAACAGTTTCACTACAATACGAAATGATATCAGCAAATAAGGGCATAGTTACACGCAAACATAAGTGTCCAAGTTTCCAAACCAACAAACCCAAAATAATAATCGTGGGACAACAGAATTAAATAATCTCCGGCCCTAAATGTGAATTGATTAATGGTCCCACATCAAAAGGCCGAAATCACGTTTCGCACCACATCGTTACAAGTTCGGCGCGCCCTAAAAGTTGACTTAAACTTTGGGCCGAAAACGCGTCCAACCGCGAAACCCTGCGCCGAACAGCCTACGAAACTATAATACGTCCCTCAAACATAGTCTATACATAAATGACCATTTATTAATAATACCGCCTTAATTAATGCTGGCGCCGCTAGATGGCGTGCTTGAGAACTGAGGTCCATCCACACGGTGATTGGTTATTTTTGATGTGAGATGTCAATATGTCACTAACTAACCAATGGCGTCGAAGTTGGACCTCAGTTCTCAAATACGACCTAGCGGATTTTTCACACGCGTTGGCCCAATTGGATAAGACCGCCTAATAGTGTTATTTATCGCTGTTTTTTCACTCATGTATTCTGTTTCTATGCAATAAAAAATATCTATCTATTTATTTATTGGCTCAAAACGGCAGTGGACGGTCCGGCGGCTTGTCATATCACGATGGGGGGAGAGAAGGAGGCTTCCAGTGAAATTTTAGCACAATGTCACAAAACGGGACATTTTTCCGTCCCGGCGCCTTGTTCCGACAACGGGACAGATGACCGAAAAATAGGACGTCAATTTACCTGTACAAGGTGTCGTCGACGATCGACATTTTCCACAACGTTGATCGATCTATGGCTGAATGACTGAGTCAACGTAGATTGATGCCTCCAGTTTGCAGATTGGTTGGCAAAGGATATTTTTTTCTATGTGATAGTTGGCAGACGAGGAGACGGATCATCTGATAAGCGTTTGCTGCTCGCAACACCAGTAGAATCACAAGTGCGCTACCAACCTTTACCCCCCTTTCCCCCCGATAGGGCCTCCTGTACCCTCACTCACTCGGCGAAACAGATGAGGCGCTACGTCAGGGCGGTCTTCTGTGAGACCGTAGTATCACTCTGGTCTAACCGGCCCATTCATGCCAAAGCGTGGCACACACAGTAAATACTCGGCATCGATCAATGGAAGAATTAATTCGCTGGAGTGTATGATTTTTTAATGACACGAACGAAACATTAATGTCTATCACATTTATCGATCAACGTAGATCGATTTATAAGTTAACATTTTCAAAACCTCGACCAATGTCATCGATTAACGAATGATAGATCTCCATAATATGGATGGATGGAGATATTATTAGTTTTGCATTCAGTAAATAACAAGTATACAAATATCTGCTATTCAATCTCCAAATTTACTCAAGTTAAATTTGTATCCCGGAAACGTCTCACAGATGTAAAATTTTCGCGCCTCCCAATTTGTGCTATATGTATAATTAAATAAAGAAGCTTTTACCCTGACGGCACGAGTAGGGTGACCAACCTAGATAAGTGATGGCTGTAGTCTCCTAGAGTAGGTATTTAACTTTTTTTTTTTTCTTTTGACCTTAATTGGGTATTTGACTAATCTCGATTTAGTAAAAAATATTGATACTCTATTAAAATATTGGTAAATAACAACCAATGGCCAACATTTTCAGTTAAAAATGTATCGTCTAGCTGGTTTGTGAGCATTCAAAGTTTCATAGGTAAGTCCATTTTTAAGTATAAAATTAAAAAATAATAATTATATCATTGAACTACCGTTCATTTTCCACCAACTTTTATTATAAAACCATTTACTTAAACGAAACATTTGATATAGCTACCATACAAAATTTACTAGACGCGCATACAAGAGTTTGCGTTGTGACGTCACAATACAATAGCCATTTGTATAGAGCGTTTTTGGGCTTGCCCAAATATGTGCTCTTAAAGTTGTGATATCTCAGGTAATTCAAATGAGAATCAAGTGATTCTTTCAACGATGTTTCTTAAATTGAGGCGTCTTTTGATTAAACACATAAAAAAATTTAGTCAAATACCCAATTATAGCCAGTTCCTGAAACGTTTTTTATTACCGCTGTTTTATGGATCTTGTTTCTATATTGAGCCTAATTGAACACCCTTGGAATTTTGTATAGGGTAATAATAGATGGGACATGTCGTGTGTTTTGGTTGATGCAATTCATATATTATATTTTAAATTTGTGTATAATGGTATTTTCTGTCACATTTTGTGTAGGTATTTGTTCAGTTAAGTGCCGCGATTATTATTGACTTCGTTGATTTGTATCTTTTTTAAAATAATGATTATTAAAATTTATAATCTGCTAAGTAAAAAGGTCAATTATTTGGGACTCTTGTTTGGACCTATTTATACGGGTTTCAAACGTACAGGGACGTAAAACAGGGTATGAATGAATTCAGGAGATCTGCCGGGCTAAGATGCGCACCACGAGATAATTTTGTCGACACTCGTATTGCGTCAGCACAAGTTGCTTCTCGCTCACCTGACTGAGCGATGAGCGGGAAAGAAGGATGCGCTCTCGCGAACGAGAGTCGACAAAATTTTGTCGCGGTGCGCGTCTTAGCCCGGCTGGTTACCCCAACTCACATCCGTATGACTCGCATATTAATCAACCCAATTCGCTAGAATTCAGTTCAATGACGCCACCCAAACAGAACATAAACAACCAACTTTGTTGATTCTGTAGTCTATACGTAAATTGGCTTTTCCACCATGGATATTCTCACAACGAGAGTTGCTGATACTAATACCTATTTCCCTTCATCTCTATTCATTCCAGACTTTCTGAAAAAGCAACATTTAAACGAATTGAGATCCTCAACCTTTTTGAAGTCGGTTAAAAATTGGAACATACGTTTTGCTAGATCCGGGAATCGAACCCAGGACCCCAGATTACGTCTCGGCACGGCCAAGGTGGAGTTCAAAAACCATCAGGCCCCCAATTCTCGTGATTTTTTTATATAAAAAAAACTGTTCTACAGAATTCTATGTTTTTCGATATTATATCGATACTATACTCTGATTTATAATCATGTAAAGTAAACTGACAGATGAAAATGACAAGTTTCTATGCATTTTGACATTTTGCATGTGTCAAATTGAGTGAAAAGGATGGGGATCACACATTGACATCTGTCAGTTTACTTTCCATGATTATGCATCAGAGTATAGGTGTGCCCGCGACTTCCTCCGCGTCAAAAAGTAACTTTATTCAGCAATCCTTGCCTAAGCGTGACATCAAAGACTTCCTTAGCCATTTCATCACAAAAAAGCTCAAATTTTTTCTATGATGCTATATATGTCTTATAGTATAAACGGGCTGCTGGAGTGCCACATCAGTAGCACTACCATGAGTTTGAAATACTATTCTCGCTATCGAAAACTATCGCTTTGTCTCTTTCATTGTGATGCATTTGAAAGAGACAGAGCAATAGTTTACGTTATGTCAGTTCTCGATGTCAACTCATGGTAGCGCTACAGGTGCTCCAGACCATCAGAAACTGCTCAACCTGATCGACATTTCCTAAACCACGATAGTTGTCCTTTGTTCTTTCCGCTTGACCCAAAGGTTGACTGGTAGAAAATGCCTCTTGGCATTAAGTTCGCCTATTGTACGAAGTTTTGTGCAATAAAGTTTTAAATAATAATAAATAGTTGGGATCTGGTAATTCCCTTTGAGAAATCACAAACAAGGGCCACGTAATAATACCTAATAGGTAATTCAACGTGCAATTATAAACGCACGCGCATACCACAGAGTAAACAGCACTTCAGACCAATGAAGCGTTATCTTTTACTAAATGCGATCATGCACTAGTAAATATTGAACATTCAAATCTGTTTTAGCGGAACGGGCAGTACTCGAAATAAAAACTAACATTTTAGTCGAGTCTAAAAGAAATGGGCAAATAAAAAAAAATATGGATATATTTTTTTTATGAGGACATAATACACTTGCGCTTGGTTTTAAAAAAACAATCGATACGAAAATATAATTATCATACGTCTATAAATCACAGCTATTTTAGGCAAAGAGAATTTTAAATCGTAAAAGTAGTCGCTCCACAGTTATTTGGCTCCCGGCGAAAGTTGGAACTAATGCTGTTTCTTTTACAAGTATCAAACTTTTTGAAATTTTCCCTTAAAAAAATATTATACAACGCGCGCAACGCAAATATTCCAGTTTTGGGTATACATAATTAAAATCTGTTCTGTACGTACAGCCACACATCAAAGTATACAAAACTGTCAAATTTCCTCATTCCATTCTCACCTTTATGTCAAACGCGTTTGGTTCAATATCAATTGAGGAAAATTGACAGATTGTGGTAACCTGATGTGTGGCTGTCTGTACGTCTGAGGTAAACCAACTTCGATAAACATCTGTATCGATTCAAATTCTACCATTAAGCCACGATTTTTCAGCCCAGCAACTCCAATTGGTTTTTTTTTTGCTAACCGCCATGGAATATCCAATGGAGCCTAATAATGAAAAGGCTTAAAGAGATGTTCCCAAGACGTGGGCAATAATCGGTTGAGTGAGCTCCGTGATATCGTTACGTGACGGCAGATAATGGAAGCGGGGTGGCTAGTGCTGTGCAGTGCTGAGGGGCAATTGGGGCAATCGCGTGTGAAAAATCCGCTAGATGGCGTACTTGAGAACTGAGGTCCAACTTCGACGTCACTGATTGTATAAAAGAAAGAAAGAAAAAGGTGTTTATTTGGAACCAATATTAACATACAATACAAACAAAACCATAAAACAAAAACACGCGATAGCCCTCATTCTCGTGCACTCGACATTGAAGTCGAATTAGAGATTTGTATTGACGAATGTATAAAATCTCTAAAATTAGGTACTTCAATGTCGAGTGCACTAGAATTGCCCCCCAGTTCCGGTTTTTATGTGATATGTGAGTCTCCGTTGGTCTAGTGGTTTAAGTTAAGTACCCTGTCGTGATCTTGAGGTCATGGGTTCGATTCCCGAGTCCAGAAGTATTATATGCTTCTAATATTACAAACATAACTCGGGTTTGTGATCACCAACCTGCACTTGGTGCAAGCAAGCATGGTGTTAAGCATGATCTCATAATAGTGCAATGACTTGATTTTTTATGGTGGCCATTACCCTGCAGTGAGATAGTATACAAGACTTTGAACGGGATTTTCGCAAGGCCAGAGGGCCTACAACGAAACCGTTCCGTAACGAACAAGAATATACCTGTCGCATTCAAAACAACGACGCACATCACGTATGAAAGGGACGGGGATATAGATTCAGTCGTGGATCTAGTTTTGTTGCAGGTCTCAGTATTTAACTTTTTATTGGACTCAAAAAAAGGTTAGGAGATCTATTATAAAGATTTCAAGTGTTGAGCATAAACAAACGCGTTTTTTTAGATGCGCAGGAGTTTAGAGAATACATTACATTACGTGTTCACGGTCATGGCCGTTCATCAGATGCCGAGACGATACTATCTATCATATACTGCATTTATGTTAAACCTACATCGAAAATTTATTGCCATTTTTATTAGACCCAAAGACGTACGTCAATATTGGTCTTAATAAATAAATAATTGAGACAACATCACATATCTAGGCAGGGCATATCTATGATTTAAATCTTTGCTTAAATATAGTAGGTATAGAGAAGATGAAGTTATCAAAACGAAACAAACCGTCAAAAGTACACTTTTGATGTCTTGCCCCATTTCCTTGACCGTCCCCTCACTAATAGGCGGTACAGGAGCGGTAATCGATACTCGATGTAGACGACAAGGTAACGACTCCAACTTTGAAGTCAAGTCAAGCAGAATGATGGAGCAGACAGATGAGAAGCAACTGTATATTTTGTATTAAAAAAATACTGATCGGCATCCAAATTTTCGCGAGCTCAACGTTTCCATCGGCGGTGAGGGAAAATCTTGAGGGGAAACCTGCACTTTTTAGCTAATTTCTTTAACGTAACCATGCATTATACAGTTCGTCTGGCTTCACTGTTAAACAGTTGCGAAGGGTAGACGACAGTCGCTTCATTGGAGTCACCAGACTTACAGAATCATGTTCTAAGTGTACTCCTGAGGCGACAGCTTTAGACGTAACCAGGAATTAACCACTTATATGAGATGATACGAGTATCTTAGGTGCATGCTCTATATCTTTAGATTCCATTTTGACAAATCACTAATTTATCGAATTACAATTAACACGATTACGTTAGGTTTTATAATTTATTCCTTAATATACGTACGTGGTGTACAGTCGACTCCAAAAATATGTGTACACTTTAGGACCTTATCACAATTAGGTATAAGAAAATAGAAGTCGTGCTACTTTCTTATGTGTATTGTGACAAGGTGCACACGTATTTTTGGAGTCGACTATTACCTAATATAAGTACGTGGTGTACTTGGTTTTACTCGTCATTTTCTGCCACGCACCTCCTCATTGAATCAACTTCCCGCAGTGGCATTTCCGTTTCGGAACCGGTACGACATATAAATCTTTCAGAATAGAGCCTACACCTTCCTAAAACCGTTCTAAAAGGTCAGTAACGCATTCTGGTGTAGCTGGCCACAAACAATACAACCAGGTAGCCCGCTTGATCGTTTACCTCTATATCTCATTAAAAACAGCACTGTGATGTCAGGAAGGATGTATTTATCTTTCTATCTTTGATCTTTTCTGATTGAAAATGATATCTTTTATTACAGGAAAAAGTTATCTCTCATCCGGATCTTAAACAAGATGTCAATCTTGATAAATTGCCTATCAGGTAATTACTATAATCTTCATGATTATTTTATAAGCGATGATTTCGTCTTCTTGATGATTCTTCATGATTATTTTAGAAGGTCGCGAGAGAATTGTTAAAAAGAGCTAGCTCACCTATTCTAGCTCAACTAATACGCTGATTACGAAATACGAAAAAGAATCGAAATTAATTATGTTTAGGAAAATCTAAATAATTTATCTACACTTATTTGTGGTTTAGCTTAAACATTTTGACAGGCTTTATTTATATTACATCATAGCTGAAAGAAAAAAAAAGGTGTGTTTTAATAAGCATTTTTTACGTTATTGCTTTGTATCTTCCGAACAGGATGAAGTAGTGTCGATGAGTAACCGACAGACGAGCAGACGGATCACTTGACGACCTGGCTCCCAATTCTCATGATTGTGATTTTTATCGCAAATAGATATACAGTGATATACCTACGTGTTCCAAAATTCAAGGATAAGCTTGGCCGAAGGATGGGCATGATCATGCAGACTTCGGGAAAAATAAGAAAGAACCGAAGTATGTTTTAATTAGAGATGTAAACATTTATGGAATTATAAATTACCACGGCCACAATGGTTAAAAAATAAGTTTTTTTTTCTGTATTCAGCCGTTCAAGTAGTTTCCCGCCCTCACTTCGTTTCGGGACAGTAGTTCCACCGTCTACCAATAGATGGCGCTGGGCGTTGATTGTATCGCGCAAGTGTTTTGTGTTTTTGGTTTACCTATAAGCTCTGGTGTGGAATATGAAATCAACCTCTTTATAAATAGTATATAGATAGTTTTCGTGCGTCCGCCATGTTTTCTCATATCGAAAATCGCCAGAATTGGTCCCCTTATTGTAAGCAATTGCCGCCGCCTATGAATTCCCGCAACACCAGTGGAGTCACAAATACGCTGCCAACCTTTAAGCCTCAAGATTTCAAATCGGTTCCATTACGTGATTTTGCTTCGTGCTTAGTAATACAAAATAATATGTAATACATATAGAGGCAGTAAAAACCATGCTAAACATAAATGGTTATTATGTTGTTATTATGTTGATATTAAGTATTGAATAGCTAATTCAGTTTAACAATAGTCAGTTTATTCGCATTGTACCTATGTTCGACTCTATACAAATATAGATCTTATGAAGTCGTCGTATGAGTCTGTTTTGTATTAGTTACTCTTATAGCAGTGATTAAGTTAATAGCTTATACGATATGTTTTGTTGGTGGATGTAAAAATAAGCGTTATCTAATTGATAGCTTTGCTTTGCTATGATTAGTCCCTGTAGGTTGGTCTACCTACGTACTAAACTGGTTTTAAGAATCCATAGGCGGGTAGTCCTCATCGATCGATGCTAGAAATAGAATTTTTAACCGTTAAAGAGCCACGCTTCGGCATGAATGGGCCGGCTCAGCCGGCGTGATCGAGTTCACAGAAGACTGGCGTGAAGCAGCGCCTGCGCTGTGTTTCGTCGAGTGAGTGAGGGTTCTGGAGGCCCGGGTTAAAAGTTGGTAACGCACTTGTGACTCTACTGGTGTTACAGGTGTTTATGGGCGGCGGCAATCGCTTACCATCAGGTCATCCGTCGCTCGTCTGCCACCTATCACATAAAAAACGAGATAGGTATTGATTACGTCTGTGGGAGTCTTAACGTAGTAAGGCCCAAACAGCAGACATAATGCGCCATCCGGCCAGTCAATTTATCGATGTGTATGTAATTTATATTTTTATAATTAGAATAGATGTCTTAGTTAAAAAAAAATTAACAGCAACAATAACATTTACAAAAAAAAACTTTACTTTCCCTGTCAATGCCATCTAGTTTAGTACGTTTCCAATCGACTGAGCAATTTGTGCACAAGTTGAGCAAAACTGATGCGGTTCACTTCATACGCAAGGTCGCACTCAACATACCGTCCAATTTCAACCCTATTCTTGAAGCAGTAGAGGCCAGAAATTCATGCCTCATCGCTCTCGGAACGAGGAGCTAGCCACAGCGGAATGAATGTCAATGAGATAGGTCCGCTTTAATATTAAAATTAGGCACGTTTTGTGAGGAAATCGGACTATTTAGGTTAATCTAAAAAAGACGTCGCGAGTTCTTTACATGATGTTCGTGAATCGTAAAAATAGAGGGCTTAAAATTAAACTAACTGCCGCACTTAGAGACGTTATTTTACCTTTGTGTTCATTAACTTACCTATGGGTAGTCTTTATGAGTAATGAAATAAGGGCCAATCTTTTTTTACGTGAGGATTAAAGGTAATTTATAAATCATAATAAATAAATCTATTAATTTATTTCTTGAGTTATTTTACAAGTAGGTAATAATAGTTTTTGATTATGGAGATTACTTCGGTATGAATAGGCCGACTCGATCGGAATGCTTCACAGACAATCGGTGTGAAACAGCACCTGCGCTGTTGGCAGCGCACTTATGACTCCGCTGGTGTTGTGTCTGACAATGGACTGCGACAATCCGTTACCATCAGGTGATCCGTGACGTGATCCGTCCGTGACGATATGCCATTATCGCCGCTCATAGACTCCTGCAACATCACTAGAGTCTCAACTGCGCTACATACCTTTAACCTACATCATCACAAACTTTCGACACGAAACGCTTGCGCAAAGTAATCGACACTCAGCGCTATCTATTGGTACGTTACGGAACTACTACATAGCAGGATACATACTCTTACTGTTCCCTTCCTACACTGTGACTAGTTGTTTACGCGGGTTGAAAGTCGATAATCGTGTTAGCGTAGGTCAGTGAAATAAGTCGAGTGTCGGAAAATTAAACATAATACGTGTTTCTACACATTTAGTTTCACGCGACGTTACATAAAAACTAGCATGCTCAATAATAACAAATGTAAACAGTTCATAGCATTCTCACACCTAGATTTGAGCATGTGTAGCAGGAACACATGCATGTGTTATTGCGAGCTATGCATATATTATGATGAGCATGACTAGTGTTGTATGAAACATGCATACATTTTCAATTATTATAAGCAAACTTGTTTAAACGAGCTAAAAACTCCACAGTCACTCGCGTCGCAAGTTTCATCGTCCATTTTTGAGCATGCTCAAGCATGCTAAAATGCTCACGAAAGGCATAGAATTAATTAATAGGCGCCACTGGCCGTTTACGTCATAGAGTATGGTAGCTTTATTGGTTATAAATGGAACTCCGTACTAATTCCAAGAAAAAACATTTCACGACTTTATTGACGGAGTATACATACCTTAATACCTACATACCTATATATAGAGATAAGTATACCTATATAGAGTGAACAGGCATCTTTTAGGCAAACGCGTATCATCCTAGACCTCATAGTCACTTTCCATCAGGTGCGATTATGGTCAAGTGCTTTAACAATTGCTAAAAAAGTAGCGCAGTAGCAAGATTTCGTGCTGAAAATTAATATAATGTAACAGTACCTTAACAGTAGCGGTGTTTGAACGTAAATTGTTGTTATTATGTTGGCAACCTTGGCTTCTTAAAGCGTTAATCAATCAATAGTTGTAAAACTTGTTTAGACTTTGCGTGACTTTAAATACTACTTTACATTTTAAGGCCGATATCTGCTTCCCTTCTGATCTGATCTCCTTTCTTTCACATCAGAACCACTCAGATGATGATGCTATGGGTCTATTTTATACTTCACGAATTTAAAACCATATCTTGTACTATTATGTATTCTGTGACCATATGTAGTGATGTGATGATATAAATTGTTGATAACGCGATACAGAGCTATGGAAAGGGCTGTGCTCGGAGTATCTTTGAAGGACCGCATCAGAAATGATGTAACCTTCAAAAAGCGAGCGTATTCCTTCTTAAAAGGTCGGCAGCGCATTTGCGACTCCTCTGGTGTTGCGGGTGCCCATGGGCGGCGGTAATCACTTACCATCAGGTGATCCGTCTGTTCGTCTGCCCCCTATCTCATAAAAAAAATCCGACAGAGAACCAGAGTCACCGACATAGCCCACTGAATTAGCAAACTGAAGTGGCAGTGGGCTGGTCACATTAGCCGTAGAACTGACAACCGCTGGAGCCGTAAAGTCCTTGAGTTGGGACCGCGACTCGGCAAACGTAGTGTAGGACGCCCTGCTACAAGATGTTATGACGACATTCGAAGGCTGGCTGGAGTGAGCTGGATGAGAGTGGCCGAAAATCGGGAGCGGTGGCGTGCATTGGGGGAGACCTATGTCCAGCAGTGGACGAGCGTGGGTTGCTGATGATGATGATCGCGATACATTACGATCTGTATTTATTGACATAAGCTGTGTCCTTATGATGGCGTCTTCTCGCGACGCTTTTTTTTAGCAGGACGGCGTCCTTAGTCTATGTATAGAACAGCCAGATATCCGTATATTATACGCGTATTTCTTCTACCTTTCGTTCAACGGTGAGAGACAATTTCGTCAGGAAACCAGGTACGTTTTGGATATGTAGTTTTTCAATTGTTGATTATTCTGAACGTATCATCATGATCCGGTCTGCAATTCCTCCTAAGGTTCTTCAATGTAACACCATACTCAATATAGTAAGATCAAATGGTAGTTACTTCATTGTAGTAATTACCATACTCACCATATCCGGGGTCATAGTCCAAGCGTATTTCGCTTTTGAAATATATTCCGGATGACATCATAATAATGCACTTACAATTTCTGCAGTGAACACGATTTCTACCAAACAGTACTAAGTAAGAACAGTAGAGGACAGATTAGGTATGGTGTGCACAAAAATCTTAGTAGATTTTTGTGCATTTCATACCCAAACACAGTAACTTGCCGTAAAATAAAAATGCCGCAAATTCTAGAAAATAACTGACTCACCGTAATTTTCCTTGCTTATTCAGGAATAAGAATGTAAAAATAAATGTGAAATCCAAGGAAATGCGTATCCGCGAAACTGTCAGGGGCTTAAAATCCGGGGCCCCGTAAGCTTTTTATCCCAATGAAAAGGGGATTAAGTATTTGACTTCAAGTTGGAAGCATGTAAGCTAAGATGAAAATATTTTATGCTGCTCGGCAAGGATTGCGGGATGGCCGGGATGCGTCTGGATTGTGCTCGATTGTAAAATGATGTTCTAGAAGAGTGCAATGATCCAGCCTGGCAGGATCGCCATGCTTTGATGGGATTAGCGGAGCGCCTTATCAAAACAAGTGATGCCCCAACCTAAAGGCAAGGTGCGTCACACACTACAAGAGGGACCTCTTTTTACTATTTTGTGCATCTACCGTCGAAAAACAAGACATTTTTTTTGATGTCATAGGTAGCAGACGAGTAGGCGGATCACCTGATGGTGAGCAATTGCCGCCACCCATGGACACCTGCAACCTGCCAACCCCCTGCCCCCACACACACCGTGCCTTATTTACTTGACTCTTTTGTCATTTCCAATGCGGCCGGTACTACAACGTTGTTCAGTTCGCTTGATAAATTAGGACTTAAAGAACTTAAGTCCTTGCCAACACTATTTCAATCCGATTCGAAACCAAATGATGAGCTCTTCGGATTACTGATGCCGAACGATTAGACTTCGTCTGGCGAATTGGGACGTTTGTCGGTTTGATAATGTAATCTATTTCCTATTGTTTTGTTGGTCGGATTATTTGCGGCCGACTTGAAGACCGATACAGGTTTATCTCCTAAAACCCGATTCGACCAATCTTTATCCCAGAATAAATCTATGGTATAACGAGGTATTTTTTATTGAGTAAGTCGCAACCGGGGCAGGCCCTCTGCAAGGTAGAACGACAATTTGGCGAAGGTTGGGGGAATTCCTTGAATGTGGGCGGTACAAGAACGATCTGTGTGGAGAACATTGGGGAGGTCTATGTACAGCAGTGGACGTCAATTGGCTGAAATGATGATGATGATAACATGGTAACAGGACTTTTACAAAATATGGGATCAGGCCTCTCTCATTATAATTTACCCGATATAATTTATCGAATCTTTTACTCACTTTCCCTCTAATCCCTCAAGGAGAACTTATATGTAAGTACAAGTTTTGGATCCGTAGAGTTTCCTGAAACACTTATTGCGCCAGTGAGATCGAAATGCAATATACCAATGCACTTTATAATCGTTGCGTTGATATCCGTTTAATGAACTATGATAGCTTTTTTATGAGGCCTTAACTTCTGCCAATGTTAATGAGAACATCCAGTATTTAGTGTTTTATTCTGGCCCTTCATTCAAATTTGTTTCACGCTTTCAAGGTCACTAACATTAAAATAGTTTGTAACGGAATTGCTATAATTCGTCACTATTGCAAGCGCCGAAATATCATAAACCGAAATTCAAAAATCAAGTACATGGTATATTTCGCAGCATGTAAGTTTGACTATGACCTTGAGTGCGCAGAAACCATTTTAGTACAAAGTCGTCTGTTTTACAAGTGCGCAAACTAACGGTCACCGCTATAGTTTGACGCGGACGTGAAAGAGTTACAGACAGACAGTGTTACTTTCACATTTATAATATTAGTCAGGATTAGGATGCGAAACTTAGTAGGTATTGTATTAACTTGTATAGTTCCCAAGCTCCGAAACCCAGCAACCACATTACGTCAACCACTGAAACTGTAAACAACGAGATGAAAACATGACCTTGGCCTCGATATCCCGACGGATTAGTGACGTCATAACTCATTCGTCCATGCTACAACATTAGGCGTTTTGTTCTGCGGTCATGTGTGAAATCTGTGACTAAAGTAAGACTCTTTTGGAAGTCAAGTACGCTGTATTTGCATGTATCTTATATTCATCTTTTTTAGTTTACCTATACATATTATGACCCTGAACGACTGTGTGATTTGCATGTATCTAATACTTTTTTATTTTATAGTTTACCTACCTATACGACCTTGAACGACTGTTTGCTTCTTACCGTCAGATTTTGTCTTTTTCATACAAATAAGAAGTACGAAAAAAAATTACACACCTGACTTTGTTTCTAGGGATTCGTAGCTGATCATGTTATGATGGAATGTGGTCATACTGTGGTGTGACAGTGATAGGATACTATTTATATGATAAGCAGACCTTCAACAGATTCGTCATGTATGCCTGTCTCTATGTCATATCCATTTATTTTTTCAGAAACTATAAGAGCTCTATGTTGAAACTTAGTAAGTACATAGGTACATGTATTTTGTTAACTCACCATAAAAACTACCAATGAAAATTGGTTTGGACGAAATCTAGTAAGTTTTTAAGACGTCATAAATCGTAAACCAGAATTTCCTTCAATCAACTCATAATATATGGGAGTAGGTATAAATGCAATTCATTGGTTTTGGACATTATCTCCAACACGTAGAGTTCAAAGTATGGTGTCTAATGTAACGACAGAGTCCCATAAAGGTCAAAAACTAATGAACTATTTAATTATATTACCTACAATACAATGTCTCTAATACCTAACTTAAGATGTTTGTTATGTAACAGTGTCTCCACATAATACAATGTAACTGCAATTACAGGGATCGTACATTACGAAATTCATGTTTAAACAATGATTAATACTATTCAGCAGTTGTATTTGTAAGTGAATTCATGACAGTGTACTTCATTTGACTGATTGCATGATCGCTTAACAGGCATTCAGTGTTTGTGTCCATGTGTTTGATGTACAAATATTTTGTAGAATTCTCGTTGACTGCGTTGGCGCAGTAGGTAGTGGGATTTGGGACTCACTTTAACGTGGCAAGACCAAAAAGCCTTATCTATTGTGTCTGCTGTCTGGGCCTTACGACTTTAAAGCGACGGGTGCGCTTGGGGTCCCGACAAAAATTGTTCCTGAGATTTTCTGTTCAAAAATTCTCAGTGTCAGCCCGAAGTCTGGCAGTTGGTGGTCCCATGCCGAAAGCATGTTAACCCGTTGGTCATGCGCACAATCTCTCTACGATCGTGCAAGATTCTTTGGAATCCTCATGGTGCAGTCGTAATCCATTGCTAATATACATTTCATTCATCATTGACAAAATTCATAGTTAAAAGCATTGAACTAAAAATCGCATCGAATATTATACAATACATGCTTTGCACGGTATCTTCTCGACGAACTGTAGAAATAAATGTATTTATTATGCTAAATATTGAATGCGTAGTACCTACTTTATGTCAGGTTTTTAGCATGCATTCATATCTAGAAGGAAAGAGCAAATATCGACCAGGAAATTTATTTATGTACTTAGCCTGACCTATCGAATAATAGCTTGTAGCAATTTTACGGCGGTCTGCAAAATTGTATAAAATTATCACCAATGTTATCGCATAAAATGCGTTTTGTTTCTAACACATCATTTCAAATATTGCAATCGAATTCCATTTTAGAAGTTTTAAAATTTCTTAAATAACTAACTAAACGGCTTACTGCCGCACTCATGTTCATTAAACCTTAATTGTCACTTAAGTCAAAATATTGCGATAGACATAAAGACTATCTATAATTAAGATAATGAAGATTAAGGTGAAAATTACGGCTCTGAGTACGGCAGTTAAAGTTTGACATTCAATATTAACTTTTAGTTTTAGTTATAATAATTCAAATAATTAGCTAAAATTTATGATTAAGGAAAATGTATTGATATACATATGCATTGATTGACATAATTTCTTGGGTATAATAAATTAATTACCTAATTAATCGAACAAATAAAATCATTGACGACTCTCAGATTTAAGCAATTTCTTATTGGAACTTGTCATTTGCAAAAAAACACCAAATAATGAAATCTCAGCTAAAAAAAATCATACAAAAGATTTAAGTCAGAGTAAACATACTACCTATCATAAGTAAATGTCGGGTCTTGCTGAATTTTTCAAAAATATACAAATACATGCTGTATATCATTACACACGCAAAAAAGAAGGTGAATATACAAAACATCTTAAATTTCCAAAAGCCAGCCATGTTGGGAAAAATGGGATTCAGGGCAGGGAGGTCCGAAGGGAGAAGTCTGGGTTTCTTGGTTTGGATGAGGACAGGGTCTTGAGGTCTGGAAAGAGATGAAATATGTAAACTCGGATTTTTAATCATGTGGAGTAAACTGGCAGATGTCAATGTGCCATTTTTTTTTTGTTATATGGCCTGTATTGTGTTCACGACACATTTAATTTTGCCAATGTCAAGTGTAGATTGATAAAGTGTAGTCAACAGTCGAAGTCAGTCGAAGTCACAGTCACTCAATAAAACGCCGGTGTTTAGCGTTTTAATGTCCTAAGGATTCTGTGGACACTATTTTTAACAAAGCCGTAGGTTTTAAGACTCTATTAGGTCAAAGCAAGTTGTTCACGTGACAATTCACTCGACACACAATAGCAGTGTTAAAAACGACACAATTCAATGATTCTTATATTAATATCACCCTGCGGCACTTCACTGCACAAAGTAACACCAAATTTGTACACTAAAAACCACTAGATACTACTTAAAATCTTTGGATTGCATCAGCCGATGCGGCTTGTTTCACAGTTACCCACAGAATCAATGTGCCATCCTCATACAACATTACATACACAATTTGACAGACGCAACAGATGCAAAATGTCCCAAATGTATAGAATCTTGACATTTGCATCTGTCAGATACTCCACACGATTAAAAATCAGTGTAGATGTAAGCAGCGTTACACTGGATAGGTAAATATTTGTGTCATTGTCTGCCCGGGGGTGGACAAACAGAGGGTGAACAGAATAAACCCGCTAACGATACACCTTAAGAACCAGGCCCCCAATTCTTGTGCTTGTGATATTTATCGAAAAAAGATATAGGTATATCGCGAAAACATAAATAGTTGGTTTTCTCTATGGTTCTACATATCGAAAATCACGAGAATTGGGGGCCAGGCAGGCAATTCTCGTGCATTCGACTTCAATGTCGAGTGCTTAGACATCGTAGCGTAAACATATCGTAAATAAATTATCGTATGAAAATTTAAGAGATATCTCTATCCTTACATATGCATAATTAAAATTCACAGCACATGCGTCAGATTTAGGTTAAGAAAATGATAAACGTCAATATTTTTTTATAAGTCATCATAACAACATTTTATTCCCATTTGCGTCCGAGCCCTTCGGAGCCCGGGGCATGCTTGTACCAGTCCTGGACCGCCCGTTAAGAGCGCAAATTATTTACTAGGTTAAAATTTAATGAAAAAATGTTTAACTGAGATTATAAAAAATAGTATCGATTAAAACGATTTATGGAGGCGTAAAAAACACATTATACCCATACGGTTATAGTTACAAGTACATTTTACCGTTTTCATTAAGCGAATGATTAGAGCTTGTTAATAAAACAGAAAGTAGGTACCTAACCGCATAGTGACTATTGAATAGTGGCCAATAAATTTTATTGGCCACTTTAATGCGTTTACCATACTTGCGTAAATGGGTATTTATTTTAGAATATTGATCAACTGAATTTATATATTATATTAAATTTAATATCCTCCAACCAATATTCGGCTACACAGGTGCAGGTGACGTGCGTAAGTACAGGTGCACTCAGAGTGCACCTGTTTTTGCGAACACACTTGAACACTGTAATTTTATATCCTGCGTACGTGGCTGATCGTTTTAGATCGGGTCGCCGTAGCCGAATATAGTTGGATATTATTTCACTATTTCCTTGTCTTCTTAATTCTATGGTACACCAGTGGGACACAGCCAAAGAGTGATCTAGCGCAGGACCAACGGCTTAAAGTCCCTTCCGAGACACAGGGGTACAAACAAGACCTACAGCAGCAGGGGGTAGCAGCTAGTAGTAAATACTTTCCTAACTTGATTAAAACAGACGAGCAAACGGATAACCTGATGCTAAGCGATTGCCGCCGCCCATAAACACCTGCCACACCAGTAGAGTCACAAGTGCGCTGCCAACCTTATCCCCCATTCCCCCTAATTGGGCTTCCGGTACCAAACGACAAAGCACAGTGCAGGTGCTGCTTCACGCCTTTACTTTTTTTAAGTAGTCATTTATTATTCAACTAGTGGCCCGCCCTCACTTCGCTTCGGGACCGTAATTCAGAAATAAACCAATAGATGGCGCTGTGCTAAATTACATCGCGCAAGCGTTTCGTGTTTTCGGTTTACCTATAAGCCTTGTCGTTGTCTATAGAAGTTAGCTCTTTATAAATAGTATCTAATAGATAAAACTTTATCCTCATTTGCCAATCTCACTGAGACATGAGTGAGCAATGGAAAAGTTTCTGTGACAACAATAAGTGTTGAGATGAGTTTATCGTAGCAACTGAGTTAATGGACCACATCCTCAAGTAGGCATAGGTGTTCAAGAGTTCTCTGGAGGTCATTTCAATATACACTACTGCATTGGCACTTACCCTCCACAATAACTAGGTACTATGAAACAATGCTTCAATTCTGCTCCAGTATTTAATTAAGGTCAACATAATCTATAATAAAGAGATAACTTCTATGGACAACGACGGTAAACCGAAAACACGAAACGTTTGCGCGATGTAATTGGACACAGCGCCATCTATTGGTTCATTTCTGAATTACGGTCCCGAAGCGAAGTGAGGGCGGGCCACTAGTATGTTATAAAAAAGACTATCAGCTTATATATATATACTATCCCGTCCCACTGCAGGGCAAAGGCCTCCATCATAGAAATCAGGTTATCACTACTATGATGGGATTAGGCTTAATCACCATGCTTGCCTAATGCCGATTGGTGATGTTCGAAAAATTCGAAACATAACATTTTCAAACATTTTGTTCGACCCAGGAATCGAACCCGGGGCCCCAAGATCACGGCCTGCTACTTAAACCTCTAGACCAACATCTGTTATGCTAATATACAATGTGCTCTTTTTGATATCTCATAATTTTAAGTCTAGTTATATACCTACTTAAATATGAATATTATTCTTTAAAACATAGGAAATGAAATATGAAAAAAAATTGCCTGTTCAGACTAATCAATCAGCTGATTGATGCCCTTTGTTTGTACGAGAAGGCAATTTTATTTTTATAATATCACCCTAGGTTTCTCAGAGAAGAATATTCATATTTAAGTATATTCACTACCCTTTCAGTTATGGGATATCAAAAATACATGTGGTACCTATTAAGTCACATAGTTTGTGCACAACTTTTATTGAGTCAGAATAAAGTACCTACCCAATTAAATTTACACACCTATACATAATGATATAAAATGGCATAGTTAGAAAGTTCTAAGGGGGCATTCAAACAATTAATTAGTATACCCATTTTTAAAAAAAAAATCCCTATCTTCTTAGCTCACCGCCATCACCAAGTGCTAAGAGATTTAGAAGCACAATATGCAGCTATATAAAGTGGTGACTATTTCAGAGTTGTCTAGCACTAAGGCATATGACTTAATAAAAGTTATGACTATTTTGAAACAATAAAAATAAATTAAGTCTATAAAATATTTATGGCCTGAGATACAAGACAATAGCTACACACCGTAACACATACATCACAGTGTTATGCGAAACACACAGTGCAAATATAGTGGTCAATAGGCAATAAAATGTAATGTTCAAGCCTATTCTACACTGTAGCGGTATCACGCTTTGAAGAATATCTAATAATTGTTAATAAAATCATTCCTTCTACAAACCAAGTCCAGTAGCAAATACATTTGTTATTTCCATATTACCTACCAGGAAAAAACCCTTAATTTGGAAATAGATGATTTTATAATATGGCATTTCCACATTAAAGTAAAATATCAAACTTTCCTTATTTTGGTAATGGATACAATAATTTACTTACTTAGGTAGTTAATATAAAGAAAGCTGTGTTAAGTATACTATTTACAACTCAAGAACGGCTTCACTGATTTTGATGGTCTCGTCTTCGAATAGCAGAATAAATATTAAAATATCAAAAAAGCAAGAAAAGAAATAACTTTTAAGCAAATGTGAGTTATCTAGGATGACATAGTTAAATACATTTACCTAACTTAGGTTAATGTTATTGTATAATTTATATACTTCTATAAAATTATTATTTCTAAAAATAAGTAGGTATTCATGTAGATTTCATTTTTTTCTTATCAAAATGAATGAAATGTGGTTTACAATAAGGAATTTTCTGGATTTCAATTAAGATATTGGAGATTATTAATCAATTTATTAGTAGGTAAAAAAAGTTATGATTGCCACCTTTAATAACTTTTATGCTTTCAACACCTGAACTGTCTGCCATTAATTATCTAGCGTTTTAGTGTCATGGTTAATATTATATTTATTTTCATGTTTTACAAGTCATTTTAGTTAGATACAGCAGTTCATGCAATATCAAATCTAATTAGATACTGAAAGATAACAGTGACAGAAATGTTTAAGCCGTAATCAATTAAATCTAATTACCTTTAGCAATTATCTGTGGTTAAGTGAGCTCAAATTTTATGAATCACCTACAGTGTACAAACTCTTAACTACACATAAACTTACATTGGAGGTACATAAGTGGCGTTATAGTATATTTTTTTAATTATATTAGAGATCTTAGAACTTAAATATCTATAATAAACAAAACAAAAGCCAAATACTAACAGACGCTGGAGTGGTTTTCTAAATTTAGAACCAAGCATGGTCGCAAAATTTAGTTTAATTACAAACACTTTCATCAAATCATTGTATATCTTTAAATATTAGACACTTACCTTATAAACGATCAGCCAGTGAAATTTAATTAAAAAGCTCCGAAAACGCACCAAATTGTACACAAAAAACAAGTCTTCGCAAGAAACAGCACTGTTTATGTAATTTTGCAATCCATTCACTCAGTGTACGCCGTACGAATTTTTCACAAATTTACAGAACACGTTATAGACAACTTATTGCACAATTTTAATAGTGAAATTCGGTGAAAGTACGGAAAATCACATAAAATAGCAAGATCGTACACAGCGCAGAAATGTCACCCTCTGCCGCAAACCGCAATATCAACTGACAATCATCGACAGACGATGACAGCAGACAGTAGCGGTGTTGCCCGCTTCCGAGACTAGTTTACCAATGACTTTATTTTTATTAGAAATATGCACTTTTTAGTGCGCGAGATTAGAGACAAAGTCAGAACTACTACTGTTGTAGTAATTAAAATGAACAGCTTCGGATGTTTATTTTTTGTTTTTATGACAACTATGATAATTATTCTTTATTATTATTATATTATGCAGTAGCTCAGTAGGTAATTAAGAACTTGCAGCTTAGTTTCATTTTTAATGACTTGGTTTTTTTATTTCTTTAATGTGTCAGGTGTGTTGTGACTCGTGAGGAAGATTTATAAATTAATAATTTTAAGGAGAACTTTTTATACTATTTTCTTCGCTATTATAATTAATATTTTTTCATTTCTTCCTCGAAATTAAAAATGAGACTGCAACTACATAGTTATTAAATGTTGAATTTTGTAAAATACGCAGTTTGTAATACCTAAAATATTAGTAGCGTAATGTTACCCCTAATACGGGGACCAATTTAATAGCTGGCAACCAAGCCGCATTACGTTCCGTTTCATGTATTTTTACTGTGATTGGAATAGTAGTGTTAAATAAAAGATTTATCTTGAAAACAAAATGGTTTCCTAGAATTTATTAGAATAAAACTCAACATTAAATAAACGATATCTAAGTATCTGCACAGAATAAGATATACAGTAAATCTGTTGCCAGATAAAAGTACCAGCTTTAAAAATAGTTTAAAGTCTACTCTCTAACATTTTCTGTTCTGAGTCCTGAGTCTGTTTCCCATAAGTTATTACGTCATGCTAAATGCTACTTTTTGCTACCATAAACACTGTCGACAGATTTATATTGCACCTTTTATCCTCAAAATAAATTATGTGTTTCACAGCCATAGCAATGTGCAATCGCTTACCCTCAGGTGAGCTGTCTGTTCGACTGCCACCTGACATAAAAAAAACATCAACGGGAATAATCCCGCTTTTTATAACTAAGGTACTTACGTACTACCTAGTACCTACTCATTACCTATACCTAAGTGTTATGACTTCTAACTAATATTCGTTTTGCCCCCCTTTCGATGTCTTCAAAGTCCCGCTTTCTCCAAAACAAAATCTTGGAACTTACCTACTATATTTAATGTAAAGTTCTGTTATGTTTTCTTTGTGCGGGTTAATATCTAACAATAAATGTGTATAGGTGTGGTACATGGACAATATAAGAACATTGTATTCCACGTTCGAGAGCCCGTCCGTCTTGTATCTTTCCTTGGCGGTACTCGTCAAGCGATGTCTGAAAATAATAAGAAAATTAAAGATTAAAGAAAAAAGAATGGAAATATAGAAAACTTTGGCCCTGGGTAGGTATGTGTTGCTACTATTATTGATGCCATACCTACTATTTAGGAGAAAATAAAACCGACTTCTTTAAAAGAAGGAAGAGGTTGCGGACCAATAAGTCGGAGCCAACGTAAGGCAAGCCATGCCATCGCATACGTTGTTACTGAACGTGGGCTCCATAGATCTCTATCTTAACCGTGGAAGAGCCACGCTTCGGCATGAATGGGCCAGCTCGACTGAAGTGATACCACGGCCTCACAGAAGACCGGCGTTAAGCTGCGCCTGCGCTGTTTCGCCGAGTGATTGAGGCACAGTTTACCGGAGGCCCAATTGGGGGGAAAGGGGGCTATAGGTAGGCAGCGCACTTGTGCCTTTACTGGTGTGTTGCAGGCACAGATATTATAATACGAGTACTAGGTGTCTATGGGCAGCGGCAATCGCTTTACCATTAGGTGATCTGTCTGCTCGTCTGCTACCTATCACATAAAAAATAGAGTAGGTAGGTAAAGTTTTCCGTTTGCTTCAGGCTAAAACGAACCAATATGCTGTGACACTAAAAAAAGGAAAAAGGTTCTTAATTGAAAATGAAATGAGAGAGAATTCGTTCAAGTATCTAAGTGTTTTGTTTTTAAATTACACACACCTTATTGGGTTTTCCTCTGATTTTTCATGAGGAAGAGCTATGTACTCAGCTATACTCTTACTGTACCTCATCAAAGGTAAACCTGCTGCTTTTATTCTGGAACAATAATCTATATAATGTATAATTATATAATCACAAATTTAATATAACAATAAGCATAACATTGATTGTTCTACAATGCCTATTACCTACTTTAATTCGCTTATTTATATCTATCTTCTTCTATCTTCTATACTATTTATAAAGACATAACTTCTATGGACATCGACAAGGCTTATAGGTGAACCGAAAACACGAAACGCTTGCGCGATTTAATTGGACACAGCGCCATCTATTGGCTCATTTCTGAATTAAGGTCCCGAAACGAAGTGAGGGCGGGCCACTAGTAAATACTAAACTAGTACAACCCTAAATGAGGCAATAAAAATAACCAGAAAATAAATTAATTAGAAAATAAATTAATTATTAGTTTTGTCTGTCTGTTTATCTGTTTGGCGTAAATGGAAAGAAGTTAGTTAGCCATTTCGGGGAAAGGCGGTTAGAGGTTCGCAGTGCACTTGAGACTATGTACTGGTGTTGCAGGTGTCTATGGCCAGCAGCCATCGCTTACCATCAGGTGATCCGTCTGCTCGTCTGCCACCTATCACATCATCAGCAACCCACACTCGTCCACTGCTGGACATAGGTCTCCCCTAATGCACGCACCGCTCACGATTTTCGGCTACTCTCATTCAGCCCACACCAGCCAGCCTTCGAATGTCATCATCCCATCTTGTCGCAGGGCGTCCAACGCTACGCTTACCGAGTCGCTCCTATCACATAAAAAATGTAAATAACTTATGGAAACTTGTTATTATTAGATAGGTACTTAACCTCCAGAACATGTCAGTATCCTCACCGCCCCAGCCCCAGTACATGTTGGAATAACCGTTCAGAGTCTTATATTGCTTCATCGTCATGGCGGTGACTCCCCCGAATATGTTTTTGGATGCACTAAAAAATAATTAAAATCATTTAATCTCCGCTTCTCCTTTAATCGTTTTTCTCATTTCTGAGAGTCATAAAGTGATCCTTTTGTTCGTGTGCAACCTTTTTTTAGCCTGCTTGATCCTGGGCAACAGCTGGGCAAAGGCCTCCCCTAAAATCTTCTATTGGCGCCTTTTCGCTGCCGTCATTTCCCAGTCCCGGGAGTGATGATTCGAAACGTCACGCCATCTTTTTTTAGTACTAAGCTGCCTCTTAGGCGGACGGCCATCTACATGCTGCCATTGCGTGACGATTTTGGTCCATCTCTCCGGGTGCACTCTGCAAACGTGTCCTACCCAAATCCATTTTAATTTACCGGTCTTTTCGGCTTGGGGGCAATTAGTCCCAAAAATTTAAAATATTTTTTGCAGGTTACTGTTCTAGCCCAACGTCACCAATATTTTTTGTTTTGTAGAATTTAGTTAATATTATCATGACAAAAATATTGGTTAGGTTAGGTTAGAACAATGACCAGCAAAAAAATTTTGAAAATTCTGGGACGAGTTTTTTTGGGACGAATTGCCCCCTAACCCGTCTTTTCACCCACATCTGCGGATTCTGGAGCGGTATCACACATTTTGGAGCGGTATGCAACCTAACACATAAAAAACCTACTCATTTTTGTTCCACCCCAATATGTTGCTTGACATGTGCCTCGGGAACGTGGGGCAGGTGTACAGGATCCTCGTGTTGGTTGGGAGCAAGTCCACGTCGTGGAAGATCACGCAGTCCCAACTCCCGTACTTCTGCGCTTCTATGTACCCGGCGTTGAACAGGCGCCCCTTGTTGAATGGGTCGGTGCCTGAAGAAAGCTTAATTATTTAGTTCTGTAGCCGAAAAGGAAAAAACCCAGTATCTTCTATACTATTTATAAAGAGATAAATTCTATAGGCACCGACAAACCGAAAAGGCTAAACACTAGCGCGATACAATCAACGCCCAGCGCCATCTATTGAGAGTGGAATTAATGATCCGAAACGAAGTGAGGGCAAGCAACTAGTAAATAAGTAAATAAATAAATAATTTGAGTCAACGTCACATACATTGTCCTGGTCCCCAAACTAAGGTTTTCCCTTGTGCTTTAAAAACCAGCAACAACGAAGGAATCACAAACATTTGTCATGGTGCGGGAATCGAACCCGCGACGCCTCTCAACCGGCGCTTAAGCCACTACGCTAAACGGGTCGTTGTTGGTATGGATTGCTAAGGTTCTTCAACCTGTACTCATGTCCCCCTCCCCTCTCTGGCGATGAGGGAGCGTAGCTGGGGTTTATTTGCCACTAGCTTTTGCCCGCGGCTTCGCTCACGCCCCCCACTTCCATAAAATGGGGGGTTAGAACGAGGAAAAAGTAGCTTATGTTACTCTCCATCCCTTCAACTATCTCCACATAAAAAATCACGTCAATTCGTCGCTCCGTTTTGCCGTGAAAGAAAGACAAACATACAGACAGACGTCTGTCTGTTGATATTTAAGCTATATTATTGTGAAGTTTTATCAATATATTTTACAGACTTACTTTTCCTACAAACTTACCTACTTTTCCTACACCCTCACAGACTTTCGTACTTAAGTATAATATTAATAGGATGTCTGTCTGTCGGTATGACACTGATAGACAGGCATCCTAATTATTATTAGGGAAAAAAAACTTACCACTTTGTTCTACAACAAAAATTCTGTATTCCAATCCCTGATCTATTAAAAATGGATGTATATTAAACAAGAAAGCCGCTAGGTTGCCTGGGCGATTCCTGAAATAATAAAATGGCTGTGACATACGGACGGACAGACGGACAGACAGACTGAGACGAATCTGAGTTCCGTTTTTTTCCATTTGGCTACGGAACCCTAAAAATGAAATAGAGAAAAATCTCAGTTATGTACAGACAGCCACACATCAGGTTATCACAATCTTTCAAATTTCTCCAATTGATATTCAACCTAATTTGTTTGATAGTAAGATGAAAGTTGATTGAAGGAATTTTACACTTTGATGTGTGGCTGTACGTACATGCCTAACTCTGTTTACCTAGTAGGTAAATGAATTCATATACAATTGGTTTGTGGGTCGTACTTTAAAGCGACGGCTGCGCTTACGACTTGGGGTCCCAGATTGGGCATTTGTACGAAAGTTATTCGAAAAAGAAATTCGTATTGTCTGCCCGAAGTCTGGAAGATGGCGGCCTTGTACCCCTGTGCCTCGTAGAGCAGCTTAAGTCGTTTGTCCTTCGCCTGATCCCTCTTAAGTGGTATCACACTGGTGGTGTGTGGTAAAGGAATAGAAAGTGCACTAAATACATAAAAGTATCAGCCTATATACTGTCCCACTGCAGGGCAAAGACCTCCATCATAGAAATCAAGTCATCGCTACTATGATATGATTAGGCTTAATCACTACTTGCCTAATGCGGATTGGTGATCACAAACCCGAGCTATGTTCGAAAAATACGAAACATACTTTTGCTCGATTTCGGATTCGAAATGTCTTGCGTCGATGGTTAATCGATGAGGTTGGCCGCAACAACCGATTCGCTCGATATCGATTAAAATGACATTTAACTCATAAAAACAAATGTAAACCTGTAAGGAACGAGGACGGCTATCCTGTGCCTGGGTTTGCATTTCGTCGGTCTGAAATAACCTCCCCGGTTGAGTTGTTTTTGATAGAGCATCTGTTGTGTCGCATTTCTAGGCTTCGTCAAGGCTCTGTCTATAAAATAAAGGTAAATGTATGATTTTCGATAATATTGGACTTGTCACTATCCCAAAATGTGGTTTATGTCTGTACCATCACATTTATGGACACAGAAAGCCGGTTGATTACACTGCGTGCTAAATTTATAACGTAAGCATGTGCCATCAGCTAGTAGAGTGATCATAACGTAGATGAGACAGAGTCATTAATATCTGTGATTTGTGGACAACACGGAGTGTGCTGGAGAGTCACGATAATAGGTATATAGTGCTCAACGAAATAACTCTCCGATGCCAATATCCAGCCTGGCCCTAGCTGATATGTGTCGATTTATTTTAAACAATTCAACGTGAAAGTCTAACTACTACGATTGTATCATCATCCTCAGCAACCCACACTCATCCACTTCTGGACATAGGTCTTCCCTAATGCACGCCATCGCTCCTGATTTTCGGCCACTCTCATCCAGCCCACACAGCCAGCCTTCGAATGTCATCATCCCATCTTGTCACAGGGCGCCCAACACTACGCTTACCGAGTCGCGGTCTCCACTCAGGGACTTTACGGCTCCAACGGTTGTTCTGCGGCTAATGTAACCACCCCACTACGTTTGTATGAAGGTAACTAGTGTGGGTGTGCTATTACAGTAAAATATTTATAAGTACGAACCATTTCCTTTCTCAACACGCAATGGTACGCAATAGAGATTAGACGTTGTCACAAAAGTTGGAACTGAAAAAAAAACATACAATATAGATACTTAGATGTAGACTTAGGGTTATGAATTTTGTACCTACATATGAATGAATGAATGATAAAATCAAGAAAAAAACATACCATACTCGTGATAATCTTTCTTTGCATGTCTGGCTGGAGTGGGAACCCGAGCCAGAAAACTGTTGTTGCTGTCTATCGTACCTATTAGACTGCCATTTTCTAAAAAAAACATTATTAATAATTATTAACAGTATTTCCCGACGGCCACGACTTAGAGACTTGCAAGAGAAGAGTGTACTTTTTTCTGACAGGCCGGCAGCGCATCAGATGTTGATGGGTGGCGGTGATTATTTATTAAATAATTGAGAATAAAGATTTTTACAACCTATAAACGGGCTTTCAATTGATTTCTATATGCTACGAGTAGATGGCTACGATCTACGAGTAGATGGCTACGTGCTACGAGTAAATAGCTATGTCGTGTTGCAAATAGATGGCTACGAGCTACGAGTAAATGGCTACGTGCTACTAGTAAATGGCTACGAGCTACGAGTAGATGGCTACGCGCTACAACTAGATGGCTACGAGCAATTACTAATAGATGGCTACGAGCAACTAATAGATGGCTACGAGCTACGAGTAAAGGGCTACGTGCTACAATTAGATGGCTACGCGCTACGAGTAGATGGCTACGAGCAGAAGCTCGTACTAGAAAGTAGATGGCTTCGTGCTACGAGTAAATGGCTACGTGCTACGAGTAAATGGCTACGTGCTACAACTAGATGGCTACGTGCTATAAGTAGATAGCTATGGGCTACGAATACTTGACATAGTTGACTAAAGCAGCAAATAAACCGAGCTACCAGCAAATTTTCATTTCATAGATAGTATAGGAGAACACCTAGGTATGGACGAACTCTGCACTGAACTCGCGCGCGAACTATGAATATAACTTGATGTCACGTACTTATCTCGTACAACTTTTTCTTCCGGGTGATATATTCATGCATATCGCTATACTTGTATATATCCTTTGGCGTTTGTATCTGGTAGTATGAGTTACTTGGAAAAACGGGGTGGTCCCCGAATTGTTCTGACATCTTTTTACCCGCGGGATCAAGTCTAAAATAACGAAACATAATTAGTACTTGAAGTTTTCGCAGATTATTTTCGACGACGTCTTTCTGGCGATACTAGGTCAGCAGGCTATCGGGCGTCGGCTCATCGGTTGGTCTCTGGTATGCCTTCTTCACAAGACGATCCTTGTCTAGTCTCTCGAATGACTGGCAACAAGTAGTGCAGGATCAACCAAAGTGGCGTTCTTTTGTTTCGGAGACAAGACTCGTTCCGGGTCGCTGAGCCAGTGGAGCACAAAATAAATATTGACACAGAAGGCTGACTGCCCACTAAGAGCTAAAAATATGTCATGTACCCACGCATGCGCACTAACGGCCTTTTCGACCACATTAATCCTAACTTATGACATAAGATTGTCGAATTGTCGAGGTCTGTGGTAGAGGCCAGGTACATGTACTCATGCCGGGAAACAACCCTAGCATATGTCAACGAACTCTTCTAAATTCAAAATCAAGGCTAAGTCAGACTTCTGTGTCAGTCTTTATTTTGTGAGTGGAGTAAGTAATTATAGTACTTACTTTGCCCACATTTTAAGTCACAGAGTCAAAAGATAGAAATGAGTATGGATCGTTCGAGTACTCACCGTTCCGTTCGTGGGACTTCACCAACATTTTCGATAGGCTTTCCCTCTACATTTGTCCTTAGTTTTTCCTGTAACAATCGCCCACTGGGGCTGTCTACGTTCTCCACACTATATTCCTTTTCTATAAGGGGGCGTTAAGACAACAGCCCTTGCGGCGAGCGGTGAAACCCTCTGTCTATTCACTGAGTAGTGGTTCATGCTGCTCCCAAAGAAGAAGAAAAAATAGAGGGCAGGAGCTATGATGAGTAGCAAGAACCAATTGCGCCAGAGCCCCCTCCTTGGGGGCGAGTCGAGGCAGTCATGAAGGTTTAACGGTGTACGTTCTCGTCCTGAAAAGAGCGATTAGTAGCTAAGGGATAAGACCAGAAGTATTATATTAGAAGTTTATAATATCTTGTAGCGGGTGACTGAATCTATCTGCAGTCGCGTATACGAGTGTCGCTGTTTATGTAATACTTTTAAATAGCAATTAAGATATTTTTAATGCCACTCGTACACACGGCGGCACCTTGAGTTACTTATTTTTATGCCTATACTTATTGGTTGTGGCAATGGGTGATTCCGGGTGTTGCCGTCTGTACGAAATGCTGCCTAGTTTAGAATCATTTGTTTGTTTGTGTGTATGTGTGCTTGATATTGCCTAGTGGATGTGCATTACAATTTATGGTTAAGAATCTGAGTGAGAACTGCTGCCGATAAACGGTTACGCCGTTTGGCAGTAATTTACACATGTAATGTTTTTAATGTTGTGAAATCAATAAATAAAAAAAAAAACATTAATGAATATTTTTTATCTCTATATTTGATCTTGAGCACAACTGAACGAATTTGAATGCCATTTTTTGGTGTATAGGACCTATAAAATATTGTACCTACAACACGTCAAGCAGTAGTAGTTTGCCAATTCCGACCCCATGTAGGTACATTAAGTCCTTAGCCCTTGGCGACTTCGTAGGTAAAAGGTCAATTTATTTTGAAAAATATGTTACTTAGTGCTTTTAGTGGTCAACCGAACTACACGCGAGCGGAGCTGCGGGCGACTAGTAAAGAATAAAAATAACTTACTCGTCGCATAGTGTCGCATCCAGCCCTTACACACCCTCCTAACTGAGTATCGGAACATCTCCGTCAAGAAACACTAATACGACTCGGGCTGCGCGTACGCACGGCGAGCCATCGCTATGCTGTGTGAATCGGGACCGATTCTGTTGACATAAAGATGGGATGTTTGCATTCTTCTACAAATGTTTTGGAGGTGCCTGGAATAGTAATTGATGCAATTTTAGGATTGACGCAAACCTGTGTGAACTACATAATTTTTTTATATTTTATTATCAAAATGACGTTTCTTCAATACAATTAGCGACCTCTCTGACTTGCGTGAGCTGCTTGCTCGTTTGTCGCCTGTAGGGATTATATAATATCTAAATGAAAGTTACAATAATCAATTTCTAAAAACAGTAAGTAACTACATACTGAGTTTATAGCTGGTTCTTCTCGGTAGAAATGTATGTACTTTCCGAATCAGCCGTAGATTACATCATTATTCGACATTCAGAAATGTTCTGCGTAAAAAAATCTATTTCTAATGGAATACCTTATTTTGTCAACGACTCTGCCTCTATTCCATAAATATAGCATAAAATTTGTAACCAAAGGTCTACTTTAATAATATAGAATTAGACCTTCAGTTAAAATCTTGATATAATTATTGAAATTACCTTCAAATCTCCCGAAAACAATGCCCGTGTCAAATCAAATAATCCTTTACAATACCGAATTGTCTTCAGGCCCACAGAATACCTAATATTACTACAATTTATTACCTTTGAACCTTGCTTCTCGAATAATGCCCAGCAATCAGAAATTTCCCAACTCAGCATTATATCGGCAAATATTATTAAATTTGCGACGTATTTTACAGGGCTCTGCTTAGGGTTGCTAGATCAAAATATGATCTTAGTCGAGAGCAAAGAAATCAGAGGAAGACCGCTATGCCGTCCTTCGTGCAGTTCTACAAACCTTCAAGAAAAGGGCATATCTCGCTCTGAAAGGCCGGCAGCGCACCTGTGAAGCCCCTGGAGTTGCAGGTGTTCATGGGCGACGGTAATCGCTTAACATCAGGTGATCCGTCTGCTCGTCTGCCCCCTATCCAAAAAAAAAGTTAGGAGCGGGGAAAACTACTTCTAATGGAGGGGGGCATTAGAAGTGGTTTTTCCCCGCCCCGTTAGGAGTGGTTTACCGAGGTATTTTTTAGTTTGACGGAAGGATATTCAAAAATTAAATTTTCAGCCATTTGGCAACCCTCACTCTGCTTAGGAACGTGATATCGGAGGCGGCCATTCTTGCCAGGATTCCTTGAGTTAGGAATAGGATATAGATAATTCAGACAAACCTGTTATCTTCTGAAAAGCTGAGTTCAATAACCAATTTGAAATCTACGTAGCAATGGCAGGCCCATGGTGCCCCTAGGCTATTTAATTATTTTTAGGGTAGCATAAATATTGCTTTTGGTGGACCTAAATAAATAAATATACTTACCTACTGCTTCACATATTGTTATTTTAGTTGCCACTAAGTCATGATGAGTAAGGAAGGTGCTGTAACAATATTTTTATTCAAGTTTCGACGTCAATTTTCTAATAAGCTATATCAAGTAGGTACTTACTCTACAGGTAGAAATGGGGGCACCAAATATGGTCCAACATTTTGTGTGTGCCCTTACACTGTACCGCCCTAGGATCCAGCCTTCATAGACTATATGGTAACATAGGTAGGTAAATAGGCCACTGTTGTAGGGATGGCACCCACAACGGATACACCTGGTCTACGGTCTACTAAAGGTCTAATTGTGGGAGAGCCATGCTTTGGCATGAATGGGCCGGCTTGACCGGAGTGATACCACTGCTTCACAGAAAACCGGCGTGCTCGGCAGCTCCTGTGCTGTGTTTCGCCGAGTGAGTGAGGGTACCGGAGGCCCATCGGGGGGAAGGGGGTAAAAGGTTAGCAGCGCACTTGCATGTTGCATGTGTTCATGGGCGGCGGCAATTGCTTACCATCAGGTGATCCGCCTGCTCGTCTGCTACCTATCACATAAAAAAAAAGTACGCCGCCAATTTTCCTACCGAATCGGACGCCCAAATTTCGTTACTTTATTATTTTTGCTTATAAAAATCGGTCCAGACATGAATTACCAAATCTTGATTTTTCCCCAAAGTGATGATGGAATTAATAAACTGAGAATTATTTTTAATACAAATAAGAATGTAAATAATAACGTAACAGGTATCGTACGTGATCTGTACTATTTAACATTTAGAGGAAATCACAAATTAAACAATCTTATAGGGTGATCGAGATAGTGATTGCCCACTTAAGGAATTGACACTAGTTTTATTTCAATATAATCCTTAACTTTAACAATTAGAAATCAGAGTGTAATTATTTGACAACGGTAATAGTTTAGCATTGAGATAAGTTAGCAATAATTCAAACATCTTAAGAATATTTTATAATTATAACGTATAACAAAAATATCTCCTAAAAAAACACAGTGATTGCCCACTTGACACAGTCATTGCCAACCAAATGAGACAGTTATTGCCACCTATACCGCACGTTGTAATTCCATAAAAATATTAATAAATACTTAAAATTTTAGATCTTTCGTATGTTTTTAAGCGTTAAGATATATTTTTAAGCAATTAAAATCAGTAACATCATCCAAATAAGATACCATTGACTAAGAAAACCCATTTAATTTCAAAATCTAGTAAAATCGTCATCTAGCTTGTTGTTATATCAGCGAATTAATGGAAAGTACCAATTTTACAAAAAGTAGATACAGTTTTGAGGTTATCGGAGGCCCATTGGGGGTGAGGGGGTGAGGGGGGGGGGGGAGTTAAAACATTTGCAGCATACTTGTGACTCCACTGGTGTAGTGATGCGTGTTTTTGACTGCCACATCATAATATAAAAAGCAATGCTGCCGCCCATGATCACCTGAAACACCAGTGGAGTCACAAGTGTGTTGCCAACCTTTATCCCCTTCCTCCGGATGATCCTCAGTTACCCTCACTCACTCGGCGAAAAACAGCAGAGGGGCTGCTTCACGCCGGTTTTCTGTGAAGTAGAGCAGACTCCGATCAAGCCGGCCCATTCATGCCGAATTGTGGCTCTCCCACAGTTAAAATTCGATATTTTTTCTAATTATTACTAACTGCAACCATACCTTGATAATTCAATTTTTATATGTGATAGGCACATAAGCATACGGATCACCTGATGGTAAGCGATTTCCACCGTTCATAGACACTCGCAACAATAAGTGGAATCACAAATGCGCTGCCGACATTTTAACTCCTTCATTGAGCCTCCGGTACCCCCACGCGTTATCGCCGCTTGACGTTAGTTTTCTGTGATCATAGAATCACTCCGTTTAAGCCGGCTTATTAATTCTGAAACGTGGCTCTCCCACGGTAAAATACCTAATAAAATAATTATTACAATATAATTATTGGTTGTTTTTCTTACCACTAAACTTTTCCACCAAGATTTACGATAGCATATAAAATATTCCCCTATTTTAGGTCAACTTTTTGTAAAAAGCTGTATTTTTATAACTCCTTGAAGTACATAAGTACCAGACATAATATAGATATAAAGAAAGATACAGGATAAAAAGAAAATATTCGGTTCGATTATTATAATCCCTCACGTGATTTAGTAAATACCTACCCGGGCAATCACTGTCTCATGCCTATGGCAATAACTGAATTCTGGTATGGCAATTACTGAATTTCTCCTAATTTAGGTACAGTGATTGCCCACCCCCTTAAAATACTTAATGGAATAAAATTACGCCACGATAACTGCTTCAAATGAAACATTGAAGCTTTAACTAACACGTCGTTGTGCTTTAACGGTCAAAAACGAAAATTAAAGTGATACAAACTTCAAAACCGCAAAATGTATCCTTAACAAATTCTGTAAGGAATTCGCATTTATTGAAGTGACGGACACCGGCTGTCCAAAAACTGCCATTACAATATTATTTACCGAAAATTTTGCCAAATGTCTTATTTAGAACTCTAGTAAACAGTATCTTAGTGTTATTTAATGGATTTAATGTAAAACTACACCTTTGAAAATAAGTTAAAATGTATGTTAACCTTAATTCGGGCATTCACTGTACACTGGGCAATCACTGTCTCGGTTACCCTACTTACAAATACATTATCAAATGAAATATTTCACAAATAAAACAATAAACAATGAGATGTTTTAATTAAACAGCGAATCATTTTTCGTCAGAGTTGAACTGGTCTCTTCGGAGCAAATATCTTTAAGAGCAATCTCCCAAAAATTCAATAAAGTGTGATTTACAAAATTAAATATTGAAAAATAAGATATAGCAGTCAAATCATTTAAAATTTTCAAAAGTGTACCTCGTGGACACGTACGGAATTATTTAAACTGGACACGTTTGAAATTAATTAAACTGGACACGCGCGAAATACATTAAACTACATTTAATCTTTTAACTTCAAATTAATAATAATGCCAAGTTTACCAAGACTAGTAAACGTAAGCCAACGTTTCAGCATACAACTTCGCACTTTGTGCTCTTTAAAAGATAACACGGAAAGAAAAACGTGTAAAAAAGATTGGTTCTTGAAATGTATTGTTGCAGTATTGTTACTCATTTCTCTACATGTATTTTACACCAGCTATTATAGTTGCGAAAAGGAAGATACGAGAATGTTAAAATCCACAAGAAATTACACATTTCCTAGATGTAAGTGCCTATTTTTTATTTTATTTTATTATTTGTTTTTTATAAGCAAAAGAATCGGTAGGCGTAATATAAGTAAAATTAAATGACATCTTGTTTTAGAGCAGTGGTTTTAGTGCCGGTGAAGGCGCAAGAGTCACGGGTTCGATTCCCGCACCAACCCAAATGTTCGCTGATGAAACAGGTATTAGTGTGGGGGGTGAGTGTTTGGGGTGCATTCGTTGTTTTTGGTTTCAAGGGCCAAAGCCACTGGGGCATAGTAGAAGGGAAAGCCACTGGGGCAGTGAGGCTAGAACAATGTTACTTATTGATGTTAAATTTATTTATTATCTTAACATGATCGATCCACAATGTGGAGAGCCTGCCAGGGCTGGGACTTCCTGCACGCGCGTGTCTTGTTCCTGAAGGTTGGGGGAATACTGAGAAGGTTAGCAGCGCACTGGTAAATCTATGGGTGTTGCAAGTGTCTATGGACGGCGGCAATCGCTTAACATCAGGTGATCCGTCTGCTCATCTGCCACCTGCCACATTATAAAAGAACCGATCTCTGAGGTGAACATTTGGGGAGGCCTGTGTCCAACAGTCGACGTCTGTCTCCCAAAGTGAAGATGTTGATAATTTATTATAGGTACTTATTTAATATTTCAGACTATCACTACCATCAGCGCATATTAAATTACAATCGATTTATGGCCATGAACTACAGACTCGTTAATCTTGGTAAGTATTTTTAAAGTAGATAGATAGATAGATACTCTTTATTGCACAACACATTACAGAACTTAATGCTAATAGTAATTTACAAATACAATATCGGCGGCCTTATCGCTAATAAGTATAAGTAGTTAAGTATTCTGTGTCTAACAGCCAGGTCATCTATCTATAGACGCTATTAATTTTATAGAAGTCCATAACTTCTTTATAATTAGCGTCTATAGAACCGAACTAAATCGAAAAAACGGAACACTTTCGCGTTGTAATCGACGCCTAGCACCATCTATTGGTACTATTTGAAACTAATGTCTCGAAACGAAGTAAGGGCGAGCCCCTTGTTTTAAATCTACTCACATGCATATCTAACTGGTACAGTCAACTCCAAAAATATATATACACTTTAGGACCTTGTCACAATACATATGTATAAGAACGACTTCTATTTTCTCATACATATGAATTGTGACAAGGTCCTAAAGTGTATACATATTTTTAGAGTTAACTGTACCAGTGTATTTTCATACAAACCTTCCAATTTTCCTAAAAAATTTAAAAAATAAATCGGTTTATAAGCTCCATAGAACGTTGTATTGGACAAGAAAATTGGTTTACTTTTTCAATTTCTTGGGAAAATGAGGGTTTCCTTGGTTGATTGAAATGCTTGATATAAAGACAAACATACCTAATACGAGTTTTGCATTTATAAAAGCGTAAACATTTTTAAATTTATTTTTTAAAATACACGATGAACGCGCGGCTAGATTTACTTCTCAGGTTTTGTTAATTTTTATGTTTTTTTGCTGCAGACAACAAGTTTAGTGTTAATTCAGTTAAATCTCTTAAATATACATTTCTTAACAGGAGCAAACGAGCTTCCACATTACAACGAGCAAACGCCGATATGTCGGCTCAACTATTCTATTTTAGGTGAGTACCTAATTATTTTATTCCCGTTTACATCCAAATCTGTTACTTTAGAATCTGGAATTCCTGTTAAAACTATCACGCATGACATCCCTCTCTTTTATGGGTTTATAAAGACCCCTTCTCTACGAAATACAAATAAATGTGAGAAGAACAAATGAATGTTGCTGAAAAACAAATCAGTGACTAAAAACAAGTAACTGTCGAAAAAACAATTGAGTGTTTTGAGTTGAGAGTGTACGTGTGAGCGGAAAACCAATTCCATTGCAGGTCCTGTCAGAGTGAACAAGACGCGTCTCCGACTGAGGTGGGTGTACGATAATGTGAAGAATATCAGGATCGGTGGCTACCACGCGCCCAAGCACTGCCGCTCAAGGCATAAGGTTGCCATTCTCATTCCTTTCAGGTGAGATACGGGTAAGGCCGTAAATTTTGACGCGTATCATAAAAGTAACATAAAAGAGAATCCGACATGGTAACTTAAAAGGTAACATAAAAGTATTCCTAAGGGCTGTTCACATTGGTTAAAAGTTCATTCACATTGAATGCATAGGTAGGTATGTACCTACTTAAAAGCATTAAGCATCAGCCAGTTCAATTAACCCACTGCTGGTCAAATATTCTATAATTATCATTGATCATTTGATGTTAAGAAAATTAATAAACAAGAAGAATAATAAAACCTACGATCAGAGATGGCGATGGATCGCAATCGCTATTTCTTCATCATTGTTTATAATGATTGTAATGCGTTAAATAAAAAATCCGATACTTAAGTATAAAAATAATATTTATTTTAAGTTTGGTAATCAATGCTAACATTCATATTCATTATAGTGCGCTATTTCTTTTATCTGATAAACTTCCCGTTTACTGTAAAGTTTTGAGGCTTTATTTTTTGGATAATATCATCGATTGAATATAATATATTATCTTCTTTCGGGGGCCATTTCCAATTTTTTTATGATTTTATCATAACTGATTCCTCTGTTATGGTCATAACTTGTCCAGGAAAATAATCGCCGTCGTACATGAATAGTAAAAAATCGCCCTCTTGATAAACTGGACGTAGTGACTTTATATCAATATCTGCTATTTTTGCAGAACCTTCATATTTTTCTTTGTCATGGTCAAAAATGGCGCCTGTACTTTCATCTGTTCAAATCCAATCCAAACAAAGCAATAAAAGCTGTTTAAATAAAAGTGACAGGCTATTTTCATATTTGTCAAAATATTTATGGTGGAATCTGCTTTATGATTTGCTTTTATGTTACGTAACATAAATCCAACAAAAAGTAACATAAGTGTATCATAAAAGTAACATAAGCGTATCATAAAAGTAACATAAAACAGACCACCACGCCAAAACCCGTTCGAAATTGACAAAACTATAAGCAATTCGTTAGCACTAATTTTGCCAGTAAAAACTACACTAATGTACCGACTTCAATAATGATATTTGGTAAATAAATTACATTGCTTACCTTTAAATCGACCATGCTCAAAATTTTACAGTTTACGACGAAATTCACCCAAAACAATGGATCGATTACAATCTCAAAGCGACATGGCCGAATGTTGCTGTGGCACAGTTGACAGCTCGAAGCTGAGTTTCCAGCATAGAAAAACATCATTTAGTGTAACTATTTAAAAACAGCTGTGAAAAATTGGTAACATAAAAATTAGTAACATAAAAGCTTCAAACTTTAAACAATATTATTTGTATATAAATAAAACAATTAACTGGCAAATATTTCCTAAAAAGATGCTACTTTCATTAGTCATTAAGGAAAAGAAATTAGAACTCAACTGTTCGAAATAAGTTCTAATAAAACAAAGAAACTACCAAAAAGGACATTTTGTTCTTGTATCCATGCGTCAAAAACTACGGCCTTACCCATACAGCGACCTTGCAAGTACTACTTCTTTTTACTTCTTCAGCAGGGCCAAGAAGGTAAAATTTAACCTGATTTACTAATTATTAAATAATTTAACAACGGTTATATTGCTTTTATCAAAGTTAACTACTAAGTTTTTTTGGTAAACCACAATCGAACCTGAAGAGTCGATGCGCGTTTGCCTAGAAGATGTCTGTTCCCTCTTGCCTAAAAGATGTCCAGACTCCAGTGGCCACATTAAAGTTAGAGCTATCAAATGTATATGTCACCGGAAAATAACAAGACTCGTAAGTTGATCAATTTTCTAGGTAGTTGATCAACTCTCGGAAAATAATAAACGGCAGTTGAAATGTACTATTTAACGCATTTAATTTTAGTAAGTTGATTAATTTACGGCGTGTTGCCGTTAAATCATCCGACAAAGGCAAGGTGTACGTTGATTGGTTAATAGACTCACGTGATTTTATACCTGCTAATGCTGTCGACCAATCAGAGAAAAGTGTAGGTATTAAGTGACGGATAATAGTGTACCGTCAAATAGTACACTGGGCAACGATTGGCCCACTTGTGGATGATTTTACTTGTAGCAATATAGTTAATTATTAAATTACGGCTAGGTACCGTAAGTTGATCAATTACCTAAAATTCAATGCGTTAAATAGTACATTTCCACTGCCGTTTATTATTTTCCGAGAGTTGATCAACTACCTAGAAAATTGATCAACTTACGAGTCTTGTTATTTTCCGGTGACATATACATAAGTAAGTCGTATAATAAAGGACATGAAGATTAAATTGCAAGAAAAACATATTCTTTTACAAGTCCACTAGGACTAGGTACTTTTTATGGGTTTTTTAGTCCAAAAATTAGAACCCGAAACCTATAAAAAATGGCAGGAGTGATTCGGATAATTAGGGTAAGTACTTAGATTTACCCCACGGTATGTACCCTACTTAATTTTATTATGTAAACATGAATTGAACTTTCACAAATATTGAAAACTTTTCAGAGATCGGGCGATAAACCTAGCCATCTTACTTCTTCATCTACATCCAATATTGCAGAAACAATTCCTTGAATACAGAATTTTTGTGATCGAGCAATACGGTGAGTCCTAATACTAGTGCTAAGATTTAGTATCACATAAGGAAAACATGGTTTAAGCATACCCACACCCTCACAGCCTTCAACAACCTCGGTTGTTTAGTAACAGCCCGTTCCCATATTTTGTCGGTTGTCGGATCCGTATGTTAATCCGTATGTTATCAATAATGTCAATTATAAGTAGCCGTTTAAAAGTAGCAGCTAAAAGTGGCCGTCTTTAGCAATAATTAAGATTTTTGTTACTTGTTGCGTGTTAGAAATATTGTATTGCATCTTGAAAAATCCAATTTACTTGGATCTAAGTCTGTAATGTTTTATTTTCTACAAAAATATCATATTTTCGCCACAATCAGTGTAAATAGGTTGGCGGCGCTAGTTTCATTCGTATAGCCCCTTAACGTGGTAAGACCCAAAAGCCTTTTAAAAGGCAAACGCTAAAAATCTACGCCTGGGACAAGGTGGACCGACGATTTGGTGAAGGTCGCGGTAATTCCTTGGATACTGGTGACATCTGTGGGGACATTATTAGGGAAGGCCTATAACCAGCATTCGGCATTCGGACGCTGGCTGAAATGATGATGATGACGCTAAAGAAATTTAAAATACCTACAGCGTAATCTTCTCTTCAAAAAATAGTCTCGAATTTTTCGGACATAGCTCTATGCGAGCTATATTCGAAAAATTTTATCACTAATCACCAATCCGTATTAGGCAAGCATGGTGATTATGCCTAATCCCATCATAGTAGCGATGACTTGATTTCTACAATGGATGCCTTTGCCCTACAGTGGGCTGGTAAAACATCAGCCAATAGTAATACCCCAAATTACGCTACCCCGTTTTACGCGAATTCGTAGATACGCGGTTTTTCATCATTGAACAAATAGGTTAATTTTGCCAACTAATTGCTGGAATTTCATAGTCAATTTTTAAAATGGACTAGCTTATGACGCTTAGGTAAACATATTATGCGTGAGTATGATTAAAATATTGAGCAGGCCGATTTCAAACTTAACAGAAGGGTTCACTACAATTGGAAAGGCTTTACCTCGACCTACGCGAATCCGACTTACGCGGCAATGACTTGGACCCACCTATCGCGTAACTCTAGGGTATTACTGTATTGTATATTGGCTAATACTTTCAATCTCCTCTGCTAAGGTACCGGCAAGTTCAACAAAGGCGCCCTCTTCAACGCCGGCTACCTCGAGAGCCAGCGGTTCGGCAGGTGGCACTGCCTGGTCTTCCACGATGTGGACCTGGTGCCGCAGGACGAGAGGATCCTCTACTCCTGCTCCAGGAACCCAACACACATGTCTGCTGCAGTCGAGTCTCTCGGATACAAGTAAATAAATTCACACAACATCTCATATATTGACCTGTCCCCGTACTATGTAGGTACCTAGCTTAAGCACTTATACAGATATCAGACAGCTGATGAATCACAAATATAATACTTAAATAAGTACATACAGGGTGAACCTATCTGTAAACATTTATATCCCTTTAACCACGTGTTCTACTAACCATTCTGAAAACATACGAGTATTAGGTATGTTCAATTACTTTTAGAAATTCGCATCATAAAAAACATCTTTTCAAACTAAGTTCGTCACGTAATTTGGTTATTTTATAAGGGGAGTCGAATTTCAAAGTCTTAGAACAATGTTGTTCTGAGTGGTAGAAGACGTGTGGTTAAAGGGATGTAAATGTCTACAGATACGCCCTGTAGTTACTATATTATGTGCTCCATTGCAGAATAAAATATCCGCAACTGTTCGGTGGAGTTACGTCCATGACTCCGCAACAGTACAAGAAGGTGAACGGGTATTCCAACTACTACCGGGACTGGGGAGCGGAGGACGATGACATGTTCATTAGGTAAGAAAAGGTATTCTTAAATACACCATTTCCAACCGAGTCAAACGCCAGAAGTCTTACTTACTTACAACGCTGGCTCAGTGACCCGGATCTTGGCCTCCGACACGAGACTTCGCCATTCCGGTCTGTTTTCGGCCACCTGCTGCCAGTCCGGCCGTTGTAGGCGGGAAAGATCCTTTTCGACCTGGTCTGTCCAGCGATACCTTGGGCGTCCCACAGGGCGCTTGCCAGTTGGTCGGCTCAGCTATCATCGCAGATCGATCCGACTCCATTCTGACGCGTGGCCATGCCAGAAGTCTTAGCAAAAGCATTTGTGTATTTGTAGACATATAAAAAAGTCTGGGATATCTGATATGGAACTATAAATCTACAGTACTATTACGGAAAGGCTTTTTAGCTAAATTTGTTCAGCCAGTGTTTCCCAAACTTTTCATGATGCGTCCCCCTTGTGGTATAAAAAATACATCGCGACCCACCAATCCTTCCGCATCTTTTTTCACGAAATCGCGAGAAAATCTAGTATTTATAATTATTATAATGGTTATTTTTCTGCAGAGTCCAATCATCCAGACTGGCAATGCTGAGGTACAATACATCCATAGCTCGATATGCGACTATCCCTCACAAGAGAAAATAATGTCAATCCCGAGAGGTAGGTGATGATGTTTAAATTTGCCTAAATAAATTTTCCAGATACCCTAATTATACTTCCTTACTCTGTCTCTTCTGATACAATTATTCTTCCTATAGGGATGACTTGATTGGAGGCAAGGACTTTGCCATGGGACAGTATATAGTCTGATACTTTACTTTCAGATATCACATTCTAGCTTGGGCCAAACGGCGATTCAGATACGAGGGGCTCAACACTTTGGAGTACAAGTTGATTGAAATCGTCAAGAAGCGACTATTCACCCACGTCATAGTCGATGTAGACCCATATCATTACGACGTCCAATAAAGTTTTAAGAAGCTTTAATTTATCAAGTAAGTATTTTAAAATAAAGAAGTACAGCAATGAAAAAAATTGGTTGCAATAATAAAGTTAATTACTATACCTTTCACAAAATAGCTTGATACGTTAGACAGCAGGACGAAGTTACACGTTAGAAAGAGACTAAGTAATTTTAGAAATGTAAGAATTAGAATTTTTACAACTGTTACCGGTATCAAGCTAAGTTGTGGGAACTGTGCTATACCTAGTTGTGTGGTTGTTGGTGTTTCCACAAATCCGACCAATAGCCATATTTCTTCAAATGGATTTTTTCTATTGAAACTAACTTCACAAGGAAATCTTACGCACCTCCTCTGCAAGATTAAGAGCAGTAAATTTCTTCACCTTATGCAGCAATTTGCACATTTTCGGATCCGACACAAATTTGCAAATATAAATATCTCCATTATCGGTGTCTACCTCCAAACGTTTCATAGCAGTCTTAACCTGCTCAATATAAGGAGTAACCCTCTCTTCGGGTATCAGCTGGAAATGCCAAGGCAGACAAATTCTCAGAACATTCCATAAAGTTGCCTGACTCACAGCGTAAGCCAAATTAGGATCTTCCTGAGGTTCATTCCTATGTTCTTCTTCAACTTCTTCTTTTTCTTGAGGCTTCTCCTCCACAGCTTCGGCTTCTTCTTCGCAAGGCCTACATATGAATGTCGATTTGACGTCAGTTTCCGATTGGGCCAACTTACTACGGCTATGAAGACTCCTCTGCGACTTTGGCTGACGAGCGCTGTGACTGGCATCCTTGTTTTTGGTCTTCGATGTTCCTTTACCTTTTTTGCCTTTTTTATCTACTTCAGGCGGCGGTTCCGTATACTCCAGCTCGATAACAGATGTACCTTCACATATGTTCACTACCGCGGCAATCACCTTATCCAAGAATTGATTGGTACACTTAAGAGCACAAGCTAGACAAGCGTCGCGGTATTGTTTTTCTTTAATTAATTTACACACGACTTCCTCGCATTCATCCAATGAGAAACATGTCTTTTTACCGACAGCCATAGAAATGGCCGTCACAAAACCTTCAATAGGATCAACGTTTTTAGAGAAAGCCAACAGAAATGCAGCATAATTCATTCGATCCTGAGAGGTCTCAAATAATTCAAATAGAAAATGTTTCGTCAAGTTCTTCCTTAGTTGCATGCACTTGTCATCCGCGTCAAAATCTTCCTCAAACCAGAATTCTTCGTTTATAAAATCGTCTCTGGAAACGTTTTCTGTCGACTCAAGGTCATTGCATCGGAACTTTTTGCGAAGGGTTAATAATTCTTCAACGGTAGGAAACCGTAAATTTAAACAATAAATAAGAAAATCTCTCCAGTCAATATACGCAGTCTCACCGAACAGTAAAAACACTAGTTTGGGAATTTGTTCTGGATCAATGCGCTTCCAAGCTTCGGGTATCAGAGGGCCATCACAAGATTCTTGTCCGAAAAATATAAAATCTTGCAGCATGTATATGAACGCCTGCTGGAGCGCTATGCCAGTAGGTGCTACGATTTTAAACAGAGTGCGCAGTCTTGCAAGTTGTTTAATTTTAAATTCAAATTCCGTAACCATTTCTTTGGCTTCTCCCATCGTCGATGGAGGTTCAGGAGGAGCAAATTGCAGTAAGTTCGGATCAATAACGAATGTGTCATGTTCTAGAATTAGACTCTCCGTAATCCTTCTGCCACCTTCAACCGCCATTTGAAGATATTTGCAGAGACGGTCTACAGATTTAATTTCATTCATGTAGTAACTATTTATATCATTTTGAACTTCCATAAACGTTTTATAAATATGATCGTTAAAAAGTTTCATATCTCTGTAACATTTGTATTGGAGAGCCAACATGCGCAGACTGGCTCGGTACATCTCGCCGTTGATTCCCATTATCCATTCATCTATACATTTTAAAGCATTCATTTTGAAAATCTCTTCCAAATTTATAGATTCCTCTGAAGAAAATTCATCTTTTCTCTTAATTGGCGGAGATATCTTCGCTATCTCACTGTACTCTCGACTTATGAGTGAACGATAGGAGTCATTTGTCTCTTTAATGACCTTTAATGCGAATTTCACATTGTTCTCGATTATTAAATTGAAAGGATTGTTGCTATAATCAATTTGAATATTTTTCAGCTGTAAATCTTGAAACGCTGCTTTCAGCTGCCTGTAGACTTTGTCTTCGCCACCTCTCTTGCTTCCGGAAGTTTCATCAGATTCTTTGAATATCTTAGTCAAATCTTTAGAGATAAGTCTATCATTAGGGGGCATTCGCTTTATCATTGCGAAATAAAAGTCGTGAAATGCTTGAAACGTTAGCGTGGACCTGAAACAAGACCAATAACTTTCACGATCACAAGGATTCACTACAGTACATACCTACTCGTAGATCGTTATCATTTACATTTTTATTGTTGAATAGGTAGCCCTAAATATTTACAACTACAATACGATTCCTTGCACTATAATCAGTAAATTTCAATAATGTAGCTAATGTTTCTTTGGTTACCTGTTAAGTTCAGCCTGCATGCACGATATGTATGTGTTGACCATCGTGGTGAGTTCGTCCATGGCCCAGTTTTCGCAAATGAGCGCTTGTCTTTGATTTTCCGCATAAAGTTTTCTTTCATCACAAATATGATAAAGTCTATTTTGCAGCTCCTTGACTCTACAATGCCATTCATTCTTAGTCAAATGTATATATCGCCAATCATTCTCAAAATCATTGTACTCTTTCTGGAAATTACTTACTATGTCTTGTTTGTATGATGGCAAAGTTATTATTTGCTCCATTTTATCCTTGATAAATCTTGCGTATGGCACTAAAGAGTTCATTTGCAAACGTTTAGCAAAAAATAACTGTTGCATATCATGAATGTATGTTTTTTCTACTTCTTCCCAGCATGTCGCTAAAGCTACTCCAATTATTTCGGCAATTGGGATCTCTCCATAGTCCCAGTCTTCTTCTCCCGGTAGAATTTTCAACTCTTCTGTACTTAACGTAGTTTTACTATCGTGTTCATCGTCCACTTCCTCCGCAACTACTACCAACTCGTCCGGCATATCTTCTTTTGAGTCAGGTGGCTTTACAACTTCTAACTCAGTCATGGATATTTTACTCATTTTTGAAATTCTCCGCATTTTCTCTTTAGACCTTAAATCTGATAGTTCAGGCTTTACTATTTTTGATTTAGTTCTCTTATCATCTGAACTAGGAAAATCCAAAGTACTCAAAACATTTTCTCCGAATAATCTGTCGGTAGACTTTAGTGGCATCAGGTAATCACCAATTATGTATTTACAAATTTGAGCAAGAAAATCTTTTTCAATGACTTCATAATACATGCTATAATTTATACCCAGTACAGCATAAAACCTATCGATGAGCTCAGAGTTTTCTTCCGTTAAATCCCAAGCTACTAATTCTTGGAGAATGTCTTCAGTCTCTTTCATTTTGAGGTAACAGGAAAAGTAGCTCTCAAAAGGTTTTTCTATACGCTTTTTATGAGGGTCACTTACCAACTTGGATACTCTGATTTCTTTGTGCTGATCCGGTTCCTTCTTCCTATGTTTCGCAATACTTTCTTCGAGATAAATGTCATCTCTATCGTCCAATGACCCTTCATCGGGTGGAGCTCGTCCAGAAAAGGTTTCTTCTAGTATCTGTGCTTCACGAAATGAATTTGGATAGTTGATTATTACAAATCCATCTATGTCGATCTGGTCTTTAAGGTATTCTACTATCATAGCAGACAACAAATGGTCAGTTAGAGAATCGCCGAAACCCAAAGTTTCGTAAGCATATCTCCCGAGTTCGGCACTAGTTGACAGTTTGATTTCCTCCTCAGGGATAGTTTTAGGTGTTTGAGTTTGCTTACAATTTGGAGGGATCGCTCCTAAGATTTGAGATATAGTAGGCTCACTACTCTTACTAGCAATATCTTCCTCAATTTTCATTAATCTCAAAATTTCTTTGTCCTCTTCCTCAACAGCAGCGGCAATAAATTTATCAAATGAAAGCTCTATATCAGTACAACCTACCATTTCTGCTTTAAACCTTTTAAGGCAGAAATTGATAGCGGATTCGAGACGAACCACGTGAATTTTTCGCATGTTCAATAATGTTTGCATAGCGACAGTAATAGACCTATCTGGGAGACCACGCAGAATAGCTTTAGCCGAGTATGCCGGTAACTCAGCTGGTGGTTTAGGAGGCGGATATGGATATTTAATCTCAAGTAAAGTGTACACTAAATGCCCAAGAATCCTTGTTCCTAAGTACTCGTACTTTCTTTCTTCAGATTCTGGGTCATAATTAGGTATTAGCAAGTCAAGTGTCCACGGATGACAATAGTCATGGTATTCCTGGAATTCCGTATCATTTAGCGCTTCCTGGCGATCCAACTCTAACCTAACAATTTCCTCTTCCTCTGGTGCAGGTTCCTCTTCTAATCCTTGTTCTTTTAAAATATTTTCCATGGGATCCAGGATATCAAAAATAGGCTGTTGCTTAAAGTATAAACTCTTCCATTCGTGTATGAAATGCTGAGGAATATCATCGCCAATTAATCGTGTAAAATACGCGTATTTTGTTGCGTAATCGACAATAGAAAGCATTGTTTCATAACATATCTCGTAGTAATGCTGACGCTTTCTTTTCATTTTCTCAGCATACAATTTCTTATGCAGCATGTTTTGTCTCTTTTTCTCAAAATCAATCTCTGATACCTCCAAGTTAATTTGTTCCTTTACATTATCAAGAAATTGATTAAATTGTTGTTGCCTTTGATCAGCAAACTCTTTTTCAGCTTGCACTCTGTTTTTTACTAAGTTACGAGCTTGTTGTTTGGTCTCCATAATTTTAGTACACATCTGCTTTTCGAACTGAGATAGTTTCATTACTTTCTTTGCCAGGTCTTTATCCAGTTTACCTTCTTCTTCAGCTACTGAGAGATCCCAAAGTGACCCGCTGAGGACATTTCGTACTTGCTTCTGAAACTCTTTAGAATCAGACTTCCGACGCATTCGACTATACAAGTTGTCCATGTAATCTCGTACCCATTCAGAGTCTACAATAGATTTCTTTCTTTCTGCAGCTTTCTCATCTAACTCGAGCAACTCTTCATAAGTATAACTTTTAAACTTACATGGATACCTCAAAGCAAACCTTTCCATTTCTTTTCTCGTATTGTTGGGCATTTCTTTATATCCACCTGCTACGAAATGCAATGGTGTCTTAGATTCCTCTATTTTCCCTAACATTTTGGAATATTTATGTCTTACATAATCGTATGTATCTTTTATTTGCTCAGTTTTCTTTCTCTGCCAATCTATGAATTGCTTTTCATTAAGTAGAGGCTTAGAAAGATTGTCTACAAAGGATTCTTGTTCCTCAGGTATTTTCTCAACTTTAAATCTGTTTTTCATCTTATCTACAAGGGTAGACGCCATCTTCCGCTCACGTTTAATAAAATTTGTGCGATCTCGTCTGTCCAAATGCAAGAATAGCTGGTAAAACAGTCGCAGTAGCGCAGTACCTTTGCCTTCCTTTACGCTAGTCAGATCGGTGTCATTAACATGGACTTCCAATTCCCGCAGCCATTCTACCAAGTAATCCCAGTTATTTTTAACATCTTCAGGAGCGTTGCTGGATCTTATAAGGAAATGCTTTTCTTCATTGATAATATTATAGCTTAGAAGTACACTGGAAATAATGTAGCCATTTTTCATCATTTCGCCGAAATCTTCTGCTTCCCATTTGATCGGCCTCCGTAGTCTCTCCGTTAACCATTCTTTTAGTATCTCAGCCATTATAAATTAAGCAATGAAAAAATACCATAATATTCTTGCGTGACGTTGTCATTGAGAAACTGACACTGTCATAAGACGTGTTTGTTATTTAACTTTAAAGTTGCTTTGAAGCTTATTTTTAGCAGCCAGTCAACATTTGCTCAGCTCATATTATTTTTAATAGTTCTATATATAAGTATAGTTTTATGTAAGTATAATGCAACTGCGGCATCGATGTTATCTTACTTTCATAGCCGTAAAAGTGATTGTAGGTAGAGTAGAACATAGAGCCTGGGGACGACCTATTATTAGAGGTGGGCGTTGTATGAACGAACCGTTTACCTAAACTGTTTTTTGTACGTGAACGGTTCAACTAGTTTATAGTTCACAGATAAACTAGTTTATTCGTCGACTGGTTGACGAGTCCGTTGTCGTGTCGCGAGCGTCTGGCCGTTCGTTCACGTTCAATAATCGTTTATGTGATGCAGTAGTCTTTTCGACGACGACGTAAACTAGTCGAAAATTAGACTGTTTTTTAAACTAGTTTATCGTCGACGGTAAACGGTCTCGTTGCGTCGACTGTAAAATCGTCGACGACCCACCACTACCTATTATTACCATTGTCGCGCTTGGTAGAATGACCAAAAAAACATTGCAACACTTGTTCGATCGTTCGTATTTGGAGGCAACATCGAACACGTCTGTCAATAGTGTCATTCATTATTATGACTTTTTTGTTGTTTATTTTCACAATTTTTGCACATTTCGTATATTTCACCTACGTCTAATTCAGGATGAAATGCAATGAATTCGGAAATAGTGTAAGCAGATCTCTTAACAGAAAATTATAGTATAACCATTCTTGCCTGCAGTTTGTCTTATCGAATTATTACGTTGTTCGCAGAAACCTCGTCATCACAAGAATTTAGACAATTTGGACAAAGCCCTGCAGGATCTGGGCATGTTAAGTGCCATTACGGAGGCGCGACGTGAATACCTTCGTGAAACACAAGCTACAATAGGTGTGATGCGGTTAAACACGCGGTTTGTGTCGAATGTCACAGTGGGGTATTGCATGCGTCGAGCGACGAACAAAAACAGGCTCTGCCCATACGTGTTGCCTGTGAGACACAGGACGAAGAGCGAGAACTCTGATGCTATGTCCAGTGACGTGAAAGACGGCGGCTACGAGTTCAAGAGTATATTAGAACCTTCCACCAGCGGATACAAACACGAGTGCGCGAAGACCTCCGCCAAGCGTTGTCCAGTCGCTGGAGAACCTTAACCTCACGCTAGACCCCCAGCCAAGCCCGGAGGTGTCTCCGGACATGGACGGCGTGTCAACGAGGATTCAGAAACTACAAGTTGATGAATGACACCACCACCATGGTACCAGGCAATACCATAACAAAGAAATATGTTAGTAGTAGTATTCACGTGGATGTTTATATAAATATTTTTCAGTGTATTTGTACCATTGGATATGGACCCCCTTACTAATGTTCTAAAAAGACCTTTTAATTTAATTTTGTTTGTAAATTATGTGTGTTTATATTAATTTAAGTATTATTTTACTTTGGGATTTTTTGTGCTTCCATTTAAAGTAATTACAGATTTTATTTTAATTTTATAAATTACAGTGAGCACTGTGTGTGTAGGTTAATTTTTTAAATACAAAACTTGGAATATCTTAAAGTATTTACTGTTAAGTAATGCATTTTAAATATACTTGTATTTAAGTTATTAAAGCTGGACTTCAGTACAAAATCTTTATACACATACAATCATTCAAACAGCTGAATTGTACCTTGTTAGTCTTTAAGATTTTAAGTTAATAACTTGCAGTTTGTCTTTAGTTTTGTGATATTTGAGTGTTTTAATATAAATTTTCAGTCAATAACAAGAAGGCAATATACCACAATTAGCGAAGTAGTACGGTTAGTAGGGGGGGAGCGTAGAGTTGTGAATGTTCATAGTTCCTTGGCATATTTGAGTTAATTGCATGTGTATCCCGTCTTTGTTGTGAAATCTCAGTGCAGCTGTATGTACACTTATTAAATTAAGCAAATTGCTCAAAAATTTAGATTGGGTACAAATTAACATATGATATAACTTATTTTGTATCCGCATTTAGACAATTATTGATTATTGTTCTATGAGGTTGATAAATTTGTTAACTGTGAGGATTTTAATGATTTTTATGGTTACCTAAAGTAAGTACCACCTAAGTGTATATTAAGAACAAATTATTTTGTTTTATCTAAGTCACAGATGCACTCCGGGCTTATTCATGTGAAAGACTTATACTTATTTGCTTTTTATTTTATAAACAATGTACTAAGTCAGTAAAATAAACTTATAATAATATTCCATATGCGGTTGCAGTATTATTTATCGACCGAAGTGACAAGAATCACTTATTTTTTTCTACATAGGAAACTAATTTAAATTGCAAAATAGTTTTTACAGTATGTTTATGTTTCTTTTAATCATATTTAGCTAAGAAGTAATTAAACTTACCTACCATTAATCATAATAATTCCACCGATAACAGGTTGAAATGCTGATTACATCCCATTGAAAGACTGTTAAAAGATCTCATTCAAATTGGAATATTACTTAACAAAAAATAATGATATGGATATTAATAATTTCAGCGCCACTCATTTGCTATTGTGACTTAGCAAAAGATACTTATGTTTGTTAACATATTTTGTTATTTTATCTTGTTTAATAACAAATATTTGAAATAAATATTGCTTTGATTAATTTAATGTGTTATTTTTTTTAACAAACTTCAAAAAAGCAGGGTATCCTCAAATATTAGGCTATGTATGTTTCTTAACCACTCATACGCGATAAAACCGCCTAAGGCTGCCTGTCCACCGAAGCGAAGCGGGGCGGAGTGAAATCCACCAATAGGAGTTTGTTTGTCGGGTAGCGGAGTTTTTATGGGGTACCATTCACTCCGCTCCGCTTCGCTTTCGCTGGACAGCTAGTCTTATTGTACTGTTTATTGTTGTTTACTCATGTATTCTGCTTCTGTGCAGAATATCTACCTATCTATTACATAATCCAATTTATTACTAGTGGAATTCTTGGATCAGGATTCTTATTGGATTTTTCAAATTATTGTTGCAACCACATTAAAATTTAATTTCTTATTTGGTAGTTATGTACAAAGATTTAAATCATAGATATGCCCTCGCCATACTATGACCGCGCCGATTTGAGTCGCACCTCAAATAACCTAGTGTAACTCAACTGGGATTAGCACGAATTAGTTGTCGTCAGTGGGTGGACACCGCGGAAACAAATGTAATATTTCGTCATGATATGCTACTTTTAGCCTTATTCCCTAGTAGTAATGACTACAAGACCGCAATTAATGTTTTCTGTGGGAGTACGTCTGGTTTTCCAACATCATAACTTAAAATTTTATTTGGCTATGTTGGCAAGGCAAGATCCGGCCAAACTTGACATCTGACTTCAATATGGCGTTTTTTTTTCAAAATTTATTGGGAACGATACATTATGTTCGTAAATAAAATGTGAATCAAGTGAAATCCTCCCTCCTGATCTTACGTCGAGTTACGTGTTTCTTTCTTTGTTATGTTTGGACGTTTAACGCCACTTTTCTTGTTATTTTTGGACTTGTTGTGTTAATCAGTTTTATCATAGTTTTGTGTTATTTATTAAGTGCTATTGTGTTTAGTTTTGACCATGGAATCGCCTCGTGGGCATACACGTAACTTTAAGAAGTCCGTTGTATCAGGTGGTATAAGGCGTTTGTTAGCCTTAGGTGTGTTCCTGGAAGGTTCCTGGCTAGTAGATATTTCACTTGATCCAGAGAGGTTTGTATTTACACAGCATTTATAAGTAATTTAAACCTAAACCCATTTGATATGCATGAATTTGAATTGCCTAGCAGACAAACAGTTCTTTGATAGTTGTAAATACAGGGTTATTTTTTAAACACCGGCATCCTTCACACCGCCCTTTCTACTAACCATCCTGAACAACATTTTCAGTCACGCGACCGATTTTGTATGAAAACTTGTAATTTTTTTCGCGAATTTACAAAAGTCATAGAACAACTATTGTTCAGATGGCCGGTACACAAGGTGATTTGAAGGATGCCAAGGTTTAGAAATAACCCTGTATAATTTCTTCAAAATTTATTTCAGGTCTTTGAAGTGGATAAGAGCTGGCTAAGGAGATCTTGTTTACATGCCAATAGAGAAACTGCATCAACTTAAGTATGTTTGCGGTAAACATTTTCGACATGAAGAAATGAACAAATCTAAAAATGATTGAATTAAAAGGTACATTTTTATACTGCTTGTTTAAAATATTCGTTATATTCAGTGAACTCAGAGGAGTTCAATGAATATAACAACTCTCAACTTAATGCACTCTTAAATCAAAATATTCAATAATTTAAAAAAAATGTTTTACAGATTCATCTGAAAATCCATCTGTTATACCCGGACCGCATTTTATATGCCCAGGACCTTCGTTTGAACGCCCAGGGCCAACATCTGATCAAACAGAACTTTTAGCCGAAAGGTGCAGTGTGGTCCACGATGTCATAGACAATTCTGTTTATAATTAATAATCTTTTAAGTAAAACAATATGTAAGTAATCTGACACTTTTCTAAACCATATAAATGTCACGATCAGACATTATCTATTTGCTATTTTTGTCGGATCTTTTATGATGTCTCCATTCATTATTATTTCTTTGATGAAGTGATCACTACTGATCACTGTCCATATTCCTATTATTATTAAGCTGGTCCACTGTAAATCCAGAAGTATGCTGACTAGCTTGTTGTCCCGGCTTGGAAAACTGTATCAAATAAGTTAAACTTTGTTTTCAACACGATTTCATATATTTTTTGGAAGGCATTACAATAGAAATAGAATTCATCAATCAATATTGTTTAATACCAATTAAATTTTTCAATAAATGTGTTTTGAAATATTTAAAAATTGTTATTTCCCTATTAAAATAAATCTGAAAAATAACAAGATCTATAGTCTGTTTCAATTATGATGTCCCCCTGGACATTTCGAAGAACGTAACTCTGCACGTTACGTGTACGTAACGCGCGAGATCTATAGATCAAATCAAATATTATATCTTTTCGTACTTGGTAGTAAATCGTCATGAGGAAAATATACAATTATACAAAAATACCCTACAATTATAGTCTGTTTCAATACATTCAATTATGAAGTCCCTTTTTGTATTTGGTAGTTAATAGTCATTTGAAAATTATGCAGTAATCCAAAAACATCCTACAATTGATTCACAAGCAAAATTAACATATTGTTTTTGAATATAATGCTCAAAATAATGTAAACTTCAAAATAAAACAATAGTTATTTTTGCGCGATTGCGGTTACGTACTATGGTTTGTGATTGACTTTTGAACATAGTGACGCACCTCAAGTATTCGGCATGTTCCAGAGATACAAAATTCTATATTTGCCGATTTAAAAAAATCGTGTTCAATCATCATCTGCCATTTTGAGTGTCACTTCAATCACTACGAGGAGAGTGCAGAAAAGCCTACGACTAAGTTTGCAGGCCAGCATGAAACAATAGCGATGATGACCTTGAGTGCGCAGAAACCAATTTCAGTAGAAATTCATCTGTTCTACAAGTGCGCAAACTAACGGTCATCGCTATTGTTAGATGCCGCGGACTATACAATAAGACGTACGTGTTTTTCTTAAGGCTTGTACATGCGCGGATTGGGCACTTTTGTGTATGTTTAAACTCGGTAAATCGTTAAGAACGATACCTTAAAAAAATACATGTTATAGACTGGATCGATCTTGAATTTCTGACGAGGATTTTATTCAATGTTTATAGTTCATTAGGAGAAAAATATAACGTAAACATCGATTTTATGCAAAATATTGGATAAACTACGAAACTAAACAGTTCAGATGACTGATTTTTTTATATATAATACAATACAATGTACACTACAATCCCTGAAGAGGAATTCTTGTTTCTTGGCTTAATAATTTTGTAATTAATAATATTCTGTTTTTTGATATACGCGAGCGCGAGTACTCTCTATGCTCAAGGCCGTTGGCGCATGTACAAGCCTTAAGTTAGTTTGTTGTTTTGTTGTTGAGTGTCGTTTATTGTTTTGTTTGTAATGCCAAATAAAGTCTGAAAGTGTTCTTTCGACAATCTCTAAAAAACCTTAGTTGTTGAAAATTACTTTGATTAAAATTGGTTACAAATATGGTTATGGTTAAAGAACTTTATTATTTCTCATTAGAATTACAAAGGTTATTCACTTATTGAGAAACAAACTTTTCTTAGTAAACTAAGATTACAAATTATAGTAGGTATCGAAGCAAACGAGCGATGTACAGACACATTATCCAATTTAGTATTATAAACAGGGTAAAAATTGGTTACAAATCGATAATCGATGCCGCTGAATATCGATTTCTAAGAGTACTTCCCTAGTACTGAACTTTTGACATCTTTCCAAAGGGACATCATAATTGAAATAGACTATAGGGTGCAGTCCGCTGTCGATATTTTTCGATATTTCCCATCACTAGTAACTATCGTGGGAATCTATCGACAGTTTCCCATCACTACGTAACGCTGTCAGTTGTCAAATACCAGTCATGCCAACATTAATAAAACCAATGTTCATGCCGTGTGGTTGGCAATGTTCACCTGTGCCAAGGAAAAAAAAAAGAAAAAAAAAAAAAAAAACCTCGAGCTCAGACCAATGTATGGAATGGCGTCTCTTAAAACGGAGTGATTATATTCTCTTTGGTTGTCGTTTGCATTCGGTGACAGTTGTACGACACAGCTGCCTGGATTTTTGACAGGAAAAAGCACTCAAAATGCCTTCATGTGCCTTTTTATTGTGCAAGAAAAATACTACAAATTCAAATAAAGCGAATGGTGTAACATTTCACCCGTAAGTATTTATATTTCATCAATAATTTAATTTATTTTATTTTGTTGACAAAACATCAGTCTGACGCGACCAGCGCGTGACTGAGAGAGTAGTATTTGCAATTACTGTGAGACAAAACGAGACAACATCAGTATCTCGGTGGCCAATATACTTAGACCCGCTGTAGTACTCAGAACTCAGTTGATAACAGCTCATTTGTTAATGGTTTACAATCACCGGGAAAAGTACGGTAGCGTCAGCAGTTTCAATAGGCATTGTTTTAATAGCGGTCAGATATAAAATAGCAATTTTATTTCGACTAGAAATCAATAAACATGCAAATAATAATTACGTATTATTTTTAAGTGAACGTTTATTGTTTTAGATTTCCGCAAGATCCGCGTTTAAAAGAAAAATTTATCAAAGTTATCCAGCGGGATCGAAGGGATGAATACTGGTTACCTGGACAATTTAGTCGAGTTCTCTCTTCTTATTTCAAAGAAAATGATTTATATTTGACTCCCCTAGGTCGACGTAAAGTAAAAAGTATTATATTTGTGTTTCTTCTGTTGTCTTATTCTATAACACAAGTGCTTAAGCTACTTAGATACGGAGTCAGGACATTAAATGTGGGGTTGTGTTAATTATTAAGTTATAGTAAATATTACTCATATTTTTTCTGAAGGCATTGTAGGGCAAAGGCCTTTATTATAGAAATCAAGTCATAGCTACTATGATGGGATTAGGCATAATCACCACCCTTTATGCGGTTTGGTGATCAAACCCGATATTCGCTCTGTGATTAGAGTAATTTATTTGAATAAATAGATAAATGTAGTGTAACATTTAGAAATTAATGTCCTATAAATAAAAATTGCTTTTAAATTTAGGAATTGTTTTATTTTTAGTACCCCGTATGAAAATTTTGTTGACCGTATTTTATCGTCATAGATAGTGACTTTCGATGACACGCACACGTCATGTCATCAAAATATTGCCTCGGTTTTAGGTGTCAGGGCATATCTATGATTTAAATCTTTGGTTATGTATGGGATAATGTCAGTGATACTGGCTGGAGGAAACTGAAATGGGGCCATAATGACCTGACCCGAATCTTAGCCCCAAAATAGCACTTTGAAAATTATGGGTGCTCCTATTCACTAGCCTACTGTGCCGTAAATAAATCCGTCCCTGCGCCACTTGATCCATACTTTCGGTAATAATGGAATGACCCCTTTTGACACGGTCAGTGATTGGATTAGGTAGTTGCACTAACAATTGCACATAGTTTTGCAAACAAGAACCAACCCACATTTCGGATGGTTTAGAGTTACATATTTCAATGGGCTCTCTATTACGTTTTCTACATCAACATCTACATTTAATTATCTCGAAAGTAACTTTTTGTGGGTTGATTCTAGTTTGCATAACTGTCCAATTCAGGGTCAACATCCTCAAATATATATGCCCGTGGGATTTCGAAAATTCGGATTATAATTTATGAGTAAAATACATATTCTGTCGTTAAAAATAAATAATAATTGCACACCTAAATCCGAGCATATCACATTCTGACTGTCCAGCTAAACAAGAAATGAGTAAATTCTGTATTAAAAAACAGATACAACTTAAAATCATTTATTTGCATTCATTGAGTAAGTAACACTTATATAAATAAAAAAATCCGCTGTAAATATTGCATTTGACTGACTGACTGGCTGCTCACATCGCCTTCACTTTAAGCTGTTTCATCTTGGGTGTCTTACGTTTCTTTTCACGTTTCTGTTCCTTCAACTCCCATCGCCGCTGCTTCTCTGGGTCATCCTCCTGTTAACAAAAAAGTAAGTAATAATTTTATAATCAGTAAGTTAATTTAAAATTACTTATAGGCATATCAATTTTTTTATCATGTGAACTACATCTTTACATCTGTCAGTTTAGTTAATTAAAAAAAAAACAGAGTATAGGATACCCTTAGTAGAACACAACTATGGATTTGGTCATGCCCCCCCCTCTCATTCATAGAGAGGGGGTCTGGTTTTGTAGCCGCCGGTTGGGAAGAGCTGGCCGTGATTGCGGCCTATTTTTCACCCAACCGGCCCCTTGTCGAGTTCGAGGCCTTTTTGGTCACGCTGGGCGCAGTTTTGGGCCGTCTGGCACCGCGCCCAGTGATAGTTGCCGGGGACCTCAATGCGAAATCTACTGCATGGGGGAACCCGGCAACTAACCCGAGGGGTCGGGCCTTACAAGAGTGGGCGGTGGCATGTAGCCTCACGCTCCTCAACAACGGCTCGACCCATACGTGCGTACGGCACAATGGCGGATCGGTGGTGGACATTACTTTCGCCACCCCATCCATCGCCGTACGCACCGCCGGCTGGGAGGTGCGGCTTGAGGAGACCCTGTCCGACCACCGGTATATAAAGTTCGAGGTCGGGCGGGCGGCGGGGTCTGAAGTACCCCATAATAGGCCTTCTCCTTTCCCTCGTTGGGCTTTATCGAAGCTCAACAAGGAGAAGGCCAAGGAGGCGGCGTTTGTCCAGGACTGGTTCTTCCCAGTCCTGGACGGAAATGACGTAGACGCGGTCGCGTCCACGCTCCGCACGTCACTGACCGAGGTATGCGATGCGAGCATGCCTCGGTCACGCCGCCCGGGCCCGCGCCACTCGGTCTATTGGTGGTCGGCCGAGCTGGAGGACCTCTCGGCGGCCTGCCGGAGGGCGCGCAGGACCCTGCAGCGGGCCAGCAGACGCCGCAGGAGGGACCCAGCTAACGAGGCCCTCCTCCTGCAGGCTTACAGGGAGTTGAGGGACTCCCTGAAGCACGCCGTCGGCCAGGCAAAGGACGCCGCCAGGGCCGAGATGCTGGAGGGTTTAGACCGGGATCCATGGGGGCGGCCGTACAAGGCGGCCCGCAATAAGCTGCGCCCCATCGGTCCCCCGGTCACGGAGACCCTCCAGCAGGAGCTCCTTGAGAGAGTAGTGCGGACGCTTTTTCCTGTCCGCACCGATTTCACCCCTCCAAGGATGCCCCCGCCATTAGGGGCGGTCCCGGTGGCAAATGAGGCCCCACTTATCTCCACTGAGGAGTTCGGTGCGGCGGAGCTCCGTCTCCGCGCCAAAAAGACTGCCCCCGGCCCGGACGGGATCCCGGCCCGAGTTTTGGCCCTCTCGCTGAGCGAGCTGGAGGGCCGCGTTAGGGACCTCCTAGACCGTTGTCTGGCGGTCGGGAGGTTCCCTAAGCTGTGGAAGCAGGGCCTTCTGGTCCTGCTCCACAAAGAGGGCAGGCCGGCGGACTCGCCGTCGGCCTATAGGCCGATTGTGCTGCTGGATGAAGTTGGGAAGTTTTTCGAGAAGATTCTCGCTTCCCGCCTCATCCGGCACCTTGAGGAGACTGGGCCAAATTTGTCTGGGGCCCAGTATGGCTTCAGGGCGGGTCGGTCGACCATAGACGCCCTGAAGCTCCTCCAAAGGGAGTGCAAACAGGCCGCTCTGGAGGGGAAGGGAGTTGTTGCGGTGTCGATAGACATAAAAAATGCTTTCAACTCCCTCCCCCACGCCACGATTCTTGAGGCACTCAAGTTTTTCAGAGTGCCTCAATATCTCACGGTCCTCATCGAGGACTACCTCAGAGATCGGGAGGTAGTCTACGTGGACCGGTCAGGCGAAATGGTGCGCCGTACCGTAGAGACGGGGGTTCCGCAGGGGTCGGTTCTTGGACCACTCCTGTGGAACCTGGGGTACGACTGGGTCCTGCGCGGCCGTCTCCCCCAGGGCAGCAAAGTCATCTGCTATGCAGATGACACGCTCATTGCTGCCCGGGGGAAGACTTTTGACGGGCCGCGCGGCGCTGCAGCAAGAGCGTCGCGCGCCACGGACTCAGTCGTCGCAAGAGTGCGGCGCTTAGGCCTGGAGGTGGCCGTAGAGAAGACTGAGGCGATCTACTTCCCTCGGTCTTCCCACGAGAGGTTTCCCTCCGGCAAACACATTGTTGTCGGAGGGACCCAGGTTGCGGTGAGGGCCGAGATGCGCTATCTCGGCCTCACCCTGGACCCGCGGTGGCATTTTGGCCTGCACTTTAGCAGGATGTCACCGCGGCTCCTCAGGGCAGCAGACACATTGTCTTGGCTGCTGCCCAACCTGGGCGGCCCAGGCTCCAGGTGCCGGCAACTATACGCCGGCATCCTGCGAAGTATGGCGCTCTACGGAGCGCCAGTCTGGGCGGACTCCCTAGCGAGAGGGGAAAACCTTCCCTTCTTGCGGGGGCCTCAGCGAGTGATGGCGCAGCGGGTCGCTCGGGCTTACCGAACGGTAAGCTTCGATGTGGCCTGCTTGCTTGCTGAGACCCCCCCATGGGAGTCGGACGCCGTTGTGCTCTCCGCCGTGTACGATTTCACGGCGGAGAAAAGGGCAGCAGGGGATCCCTTCTGCCCCGTCGAGCGGGAGGCCGTGCGGACGGAGGCCCGTCAGGTCCTCCGGGGGCGATGGTCTGAGCACCTCGCCCTTACCCGCTACGGCCGGAGAACGCTCGACGCGCTCGCCCCGGTCCTAGACCGGTGGCTGGAGCGTGCACACGGCGTTGTCTCCTTCCGGATGGTGCAGGTGATGACCGGGCATGGATGCTTCGGTTATTACCTGCACAAGATTGGCCGGGAGGAGACGCCTTCGTGCCACGCCTGCGGCGCTGTGGAGGACACGGCGCAGCACACCCTGGCGGTGTGTGCGTCGTGGGCCCCGCAGCGCTACGCACTGGCGGCGGAGGTCGGCCAGGACCTGTCTCTGGCCAGTATAGTGAGAGCTATGCTGGCTAGCGATGAGGCCTGGAAGGCATTCGCCGCCTTCTGCGAGCAGGTGATGGTCGCGAAGGAGGCGGCGGAGCGCGAGCGTGAGGCAGACCCTCTTGCTCCGGCGCTCCGCAGGGCACGGAGGGGGAGGAGACGACGCCAATATGTGCGTCTCCTCTCTCTCCGAGGAGGGGGTCCGCTGGTGCTCGGGGCTGTAACCCCATCACCGGCATTGCACGGATCACCTCCTACGCCTGGAGGGGACGGCTCGATACTCTCTCGGCTGTCCCCTCTCCCTCCCCCGGACCCGGGGGAGGAAGCGCCTAGGCCCGCCCTGTAAGGCGGGCTGCCGTCCGGGGGAGGATCGTGGAGTAAGGTTCCGTACCACGCCCCACGATCCTCTCCCACTTAAGGACGATGAGGGAGAGTCCCAGGAGTTTTAGTCGGTATACCCCCGCCTTCTGCGGGGGGGAGTCCGACATAACCCATCCGTTTACAGACGGATGGGTATGCGTAACGCATTTCTCCTGGGTCACCAAAAAAAAAAAAAAAAAAAAAAAAATGGATTTGGTCATGCATGGCATGACTGCTAATAAGCTCCGAAAATATCTACATTAGAATTGACATTTAGACGAAAATAAAAGAAAATACCAATAACTAATTATAAGGATATTGATGTAAATAAACAAAATAAAATAAAAATAAACTTAGCTTATCTCTAATACCTTTACCAAATGCGAAAGCGTTTATTTGTTTAATCGATATTGTTTTGTTTTACCGATTTATTAAAAAAAAAATAAGGAAATAAGATTAACCGTATTTGGCGTTTTTTTTTAATGTGAGGTATAGGGATTCGAAAATTTTTTCGAAGAATTTGGAAAAGTTGTTGAAATGTTGTTCAAACGGCAAAGAACACGTGGTTAAAGGGATATAAATGTTGACAGATACACCCTGTACAATCATTATTTATTATATACTAGTGGCACGCCCTCACTTCGCCTCGGGAACGTAATTCAGCAATGAACCAATAGATGGCGCTGTGCTCAATTACATCGCGCAAGCGTTTCGTGTTTTCGGTTTACCTATAAGCCTTTTCGTTGTCTATAGATTTTATCTCTTTATGTTTAGTAGAGATAGGTGGCGGCACGAACTGATGATGACGAATGATGATGTTGTACGTACCGCCAGGATGCGTTCCTTCTCCTGCTTGCGCTTCTCCTCGCGGCGCTGCGCGGCCTGCTCCTGGCGCGCCGCGTGCGCCCCGCGCACCCAGGCCTCCGCCACCTTCTGTCGGCGCTTCTCGCACTTCGCCAGCGCCTGGGGGTAAGACATTTGTTCCATGACTTGGAATTTCATCATAAAAAAAATATTAAACTTTTAATGCAATTGTTTTGATTTCTATGATGAAGGACTTTGCCCTGCAGTGGGAACCGTCCCAATGCAGGGCAAAAGGCGACGTGGGGGGCGAGCAAAACAAAGGCATGTAGGCATACCATGCGCACCGCGACAAAATTTTGTCGACTCTCGTTCGCGAGAGCGCATCCTTCTATCCCGCTCATCGCTCAGTCAGGTGAGCGAGACGCAACTTGCGCCGACAAAATACGAGTGTTGACAAGTTATCTCGTGGTGCGCATGTTAACGCGGATGAATCTGAGGGTCTAATTTGAAGTCGACGTTACGACCGAATCGGAGTTCCCCTCTCTTTCACACGCGCTGTACGCGGTTTTGTTTGAATGTGACAGGTATATTCTCATTCGTTACGGGACGTCTTCGTTATAAGCCACCAGTTCGGCGCGAGTGAGTCGAGGGGTAGTCGCGGTGAATGGGGCATCGATCAATTGAGTTTAGATAAAGAAATTTTGCTGACGGACTTCGTTACTGGTCGCGGCGGCGAACGTGACTACCCGTGGCCTGCAAACGGTTACGCGCGAATGGTCACGTGGCCAGGCCGTTACCCCCATAGAATCTCCGTTTTACCCCTATGTAATTTCCCCCAGGTTAGGAACCACTGCTGTGAAGGCTGATACTCTAGTTACGTCGCGTCACCCACCTCCTTTCTGAGGCGCAGGCGCCTGAGCCTCTCGAGCAGGTGGCACACGAGCAGCAGCAGCGCCAGCGACACCAGCATGTTACTGTAGTCGCGTCACATCACCCACCTCTTACAGGACCGCATCAGAAATTATGTAATCCGACAGAGAACCAGAGTCAACGACACAGCCCACCGAATTAGCAAACTGAAGTGGCAGGGCTGGTTACATTAGCCGTAGAACTGACAACCGTTGGAGCCGTAAAGTCCTTGAGTGGAGACCGCGACTCGGTAAGCGTAGTGTTGGACGCCCTGCGACAAGATGATGACACTCGAAGGCTGGCTGGTGTGGGCTGGATGAGAGTGGCTGAAAATCGGGAGCAGTGGCGTGCTTTAGGGGAGACCTATGTCCAGCAGTGGACGAGTGTGGGTTGCTGATGATGACCCACCTCCTTGCTGAGGCGCAGGCGCTTGATCCTCTCCAGCAGGTGGAACACGAGCAGCAGCAGCGGGCGCACCTCGTCGCCGCCGCCGTCCGCGCCCAGCGCCAGCGACACCAGCATCACCCGCTCCGTGTCCGGCGGCTTCGTGGCTGCCGTCTCTCTGGACAATTCAAACATACGGTTATACATTTTTTTTATATTGAGGACAATCAAGATAACCACACTCCGCCTGATGGTAAGCGGCCGTGAGATCCAAATATGAGGTTGACAGGCACAAAAGCACAAATTAAGTATGTAACGTTCGCGTAAATGATACGACTGCTTATCATTCGAAAACGTGTATTCAGTCACACACACAGGTACACAACGCAACACAGTTAAGGTAAGTTCGAACCTAAGACTAATTACAACAGGGCGTGGTACGCTAGCGGCGCGTGCGTCGGCGGCCGATGAGGTATGTACGTACGTCTCGCAGGACGCTCTCGGCTCACTGGCGACAAGATGCGGACGCGGCGGCCTCCCCGCACGCAGGCGGGTTACAGGTGAGGCGGGGCGGGGGACCGTACGAGTGGGAGCGAGGAATAAGTACTATCGGCGCGCTACAAGTACTTATTGAGTCTGTTCATCCTCACCCTGAAGGCCTGCTGAGATGCCGTTTCACGCCCCGCCTAATAAACCCAGGATTATAAGAATGAGAAAACACATGAACTGCCCTTCCAGTTCATGTGTTTCCCTATTCTTATAATCCTGGGATTCTTATAATTCTATGACTTGATGGCTCGGGGCAGGAAGAAGGAGCTAAACCTCGCAATATTTCCGCATTAAGACGATATACCTGACAGTTCTGTTTGTTCCGTGTAACGCATACGATTTGAACCAGCAAAAAATAAGTAACAATAAAAAAAAATGTACACATTAAAAACTTTTTGACACTTATCAAGTATATAAATATAATTATTTACTTATTTATTCGTTATAGATTATTTTACTAAATTAAAATATTATCTATGCAGCGTATCGACGAAACACAGCGTAGGCGCTGCTTCACGCCGGTCTGTGTTGTTGTGCTGTGAATGAAAGATGATTTTGATTTGATTCAACTCACTCCATCTGCTTAACCCCAGCATATCGGTCAGAGATGTGTATGTACTGCACGTGGTGGTGGTACTGCGCGAGCGCGTTGGCCACGCGCGTGTCGAGCAGCGCGGCCGTGGCCTCCGCCGACTCCGACATCGGCGAACACAGGCGAAGTGATGTCAAATTGAATGACCCCAATTAAAAAAAAGTGCTTTATGTGACTGGTGGCAGACAAACAGACGGATCACCTGTTGGTAAGCGATGGCCGCCGCTCACAGCCACCTGCAACACCAGTAGAGTCACAAGTGCGCTGCCAACCTTTAACCTCTTTTCCCTCAATTGGGTCTCCGGTGCCCTCTCTCGAAGAAACACAGCGTAGGCGCTGCTTCACGCCCAGTCTTCTGTATTGTTGTGCTGTGAATGAAAGATGATTTTGATTTGATTTCCGACTCACTCCATCTGCTTAACCCCAGCATATCGGTCAGAGATGTGTATGTACTGCACGTGGTGGTGGTACTGCGCGAGCGCGTTTGCCACGCGCGTGTCGAGCAGCGCGGCCGTGGCCTCCGCCGACTCCGACATGACGGACAGCGCGGCGGGCAGCCCGTGCTTGTCGCCCGGCCGCCGTTCGGGGCAGAACACGCTCTGGGATAGTAGAACAGCCACCTAGACTGTGGAAGGTTGTGGGTTCGAGTCCCACCTAATAATAATAATTTTGAGAGATAGAAACTATCACAAAAACATAATAATAATAATAAAAACGTTTATTAAACGCATCGATGATTTTTAAGTGCAATATTTACTTAAATATAATATTATGTCAAGAAGATTTCAGAGATCCCTACTAGCGTTTTTCAGCGTTGCGTCGACGCGGATTTTTTATAAACAGTACAGAAGATAAATTCTATAACCTATAATCGATAATGTTTACGGGAAGCGGCAATCGTTTTTAGTCGCCATACGGTTATTTGGCTTAATGCTGTTTCCGTATCCAAGAGGCTATCTGATAGTAGTTTTACTATGCCATCAGGTGAATTGTCTGCTTATCTGTCACCTATGAGATAAAAAAATTGTCCAAAGTAAAAAACGAACAGCGTACCTACAGAAAGTCGCAGCCGTGGCCGTCCCACGGTACAGATGGACCGACGGTCTAGTGAGGGTCGCGGGAATTCTTTAGATGCAGGTGGCGCAGGACCGATCCGTGTGAAGAACATTGGGGGAGACCTATGTCCAGCAGTGGACATCTATTGGCTGAAATGATGATGATGATGAAAAATCTTACCAGGTCCTGCATCTCCTTAGACAAGCGCGTGGCGATTTTCTTCTGCGCGACGCACAGTACGAAGGGATCACTGTCGTCTTTACCCAGCTCCACGCGCACAAGCAACGTGTCCGGACTGGGCCGGAACAGCCCAAGCACCACGTGCACTAAGTCTTGACGCTGGAAACAAACAATAATGTTACAACCTGCAATGAATAAGGTCTACATTCCGTTACACTACGTTGCATCCGCCAATCGACTAAAAAAATACACAAGATAGTAATAGAAGTTTTTAACGACCCATTTGGCGCAATGGTTTGAACGCCGGTTGAGGCGTAAGGGTCGCGGGTTCGATTCCCGCATCAACACAAATGTATGAAGTTTCTAGAAAGATCTGTAAAAGTCTCCCGATTCTCAAGTCGCAATATGCCTGCGAACATTCTAGAATATGTATTGATGTCTCCAGAAGCGAGTATCTAGTAACTTCCTCCTAGATCATTCCAGTCGGGTCACGCCTGGGTCCACAAGTGTGTGTAATACACACTGTGATTAGTGATGTCATAGGCCGCCCATAGACACTTGCAACACCAGTGGAGTCACAAGTGCGCTGCCAACCTTTTATCCCCTTCCCCCAAGGGTGGGCCTCCGGTTCACTCACTCGCCGAAACACAGCACAGGGGCTGTTTTACGCCGGTTTTCTGTGAGGGTGGTATTACTCCAGTCGAACCGGCCCACTCATGTCGAAGCGTGGCTCTCCCACAATGTTCCAAACGTACTATGGTCAGGCCTGTCCCACTCCGCGCTCTGTATCGAACTTGCAAGTACATGCGGCGTCCCCTCCGGAGGGGCCAGTTAGTAGAAAATCACGAGCGAGCGGCGACGGATGCGCGACAGTTGCTTGCGATAGAAAGAGAACGCACTTCTAGGTATGAATAATGGTAGGCATTGAACGCTGGGCGGTCGGAATTTCAACGTTATTTTATGGTAGCCTGAGTCATTATTTCCATAAACGATTTTTAGGAGTGGGCTTTCTGTACTTGTACTATTAAGTATCCTGTGCTATGGTTTAGAATTGACACAGCAGAGCCCGTGTCTAATAAACGCATGATAGGTTTATCACCTTGATAAGCTTGAGCGTGAGCAGCATGCCCTCGCAGCAGACGCGGCCGCTGCACCACATCGTGAAGCAGTGTTCGGCCTCGCGCCGCCAGCCGCGTTCGTCCGGCGCGCCCACAACGTCCAGACCCGTCTCACCTGCATGATAACCCACAATTACAATAGGCTATTTGAAAAAGTTTTCAAAACTATCTTAAGGCGTGTCGCACACACACTCAAGAGTCGAGGCGGAAGCGTTCAAGAGGCGCACCGTCTCTGACTTTTCTATACAATCAAATATGTCAACGCATACTGCCAGAGTCGCGGCGCAGTCGCGGCGCAGTCGAGGCGGCGGAGGTGCAGGGTCGAGTCGGCGACGCGGCGCGGGCGCGCGGCACGCCGCCGCCCCGACCCCGCCGCATTTTGTCATCGTCTTCTGACGACGACATATTGAATGGGTGTAAACGATGCTCTGCCCCTCCGCCCTCGACTCTTATATCACACCACCGCCTCGACTGTGCCTTGACTCCGCCTTGACTCCGGCAGTGTGCTACCCGCCTTAGATATTTATTTGTTCAAAGGGAGAGAAAAATCCGTCTCTATTGTGGCTTTTTTGTTAAAAATCGTCGGCTCGTCTGCCACCTATATCATAAAAAAAAATAGAATAAACACCTCGCTTGGTCAAGTGGTTTTAGTACCAGTCTGTGGTCTCGGTGTCCCGGGTTCGATTCCCGGGTCGAGCAAACGTATATTTCGAATTTTTCGAACATAGCTCAGGCTTGTGATCACCAATCCGCATTAGGCAAACGCGATGATAAGCCTAATCCCATCATAGTAGCATTGACTTGATTTTTATGAGGCCTTTACCCTGCAGTCGGACAGTATATAGGCTGATACTTTACTTTATACTTTTTTCACTCACCCACTAACGTGAAGTTGTCATCCAACAACGGCTTATGCAACTTGAGGAAGTTGACAGCGATGGCTGTGTTCTTGGCGCGGCCGAGCGCGTAGGCCAGCGCGTACGCAACAAGTAAGCAGCATAGGATGCCTTCCAGCCAGTACGCGTCCCAGCGCGGACGCACTGTGATAGGAACCTGGAATAGATTGTAATGGTTAGTATGTCTGTATACCTACTTTGTAATGGTTGTGTCATGGACAGAACTCCTTAACAGCGCCATCAATCCTACAGCGGCTGAAACGCCTGCTTAACCTATCGTAGTATACGCCAGGTAGGATAGATGGCGCTGTTCGTCAAGCGCACTGGTGCGCCACCTAATGTCGATTCTAAAAATTCATTGATATAATCTGTGGAAAGAAATAAATCGAAGACGACGCAAATTCATAGCTACGAAGCTCAGAGTTTTATTTATTACAAATCCCTGGAAATCTGAAATCTGCAAGGCCGACGAACTGAGAGGAGACAGGTTGTTTGACGGCCTCGATGGCGCAGTGGCTAAGGTGTTCGCCGAAGCGCGAAAGGTCCCGGGTTCGTATCCCGGTCAAGTCAATTTAGAAAAATGAGCCGATCTAACATGCTAAGGGAATTTATTTGTGTTACCTATTATGAGGGTTTCGGCATTACAACGATAAAAAAAATACGAATAACGAAAGTAGTGTTAATAACAGTACCTTAGAAATAGTGATCTTTGGTTGTTCAGAACTGTGGGGTGCACTGTCAGGGAACCCTTCAAACTCTTCAGGGTCTTGGGAAGTGCTCAAATTCATTATCCTCATCCTGTAAAAAAATAAATTTTATAACCTCCATTGAATATGCATAATGGTAAAACTGCCGCGCTCTGAGACGTCATTTAACCTTCACACTTATTATCTTAATTATGAATAGTCTTTACGTCTTTTTTTATGTGATAGTTGGCAGATTTTCAGACGGATCACCTGATGATAAGCGATTCCCGCCGCCCATCGACACCTGCAACACTAGTAGAGTCACAAGTGCGCTGCCAACCTTTAACCCCTTCCCTTCGAATTGGGCCTCTGGTACCCCTACTCACTCGGCGAAACACAGCGCATGCGCTGCTTCACGCCAGTCTTCTGTGAGGCCGTGGTATCACTTGGGCCTCCGGTTTGTAATATGTTTAATATATAAGAGATCGGACTTTCTGCTCCAAAGAACAAAATCCGATTTGCAATATCTTTAATATAAGAGATCGGACTTTGTTCTTCGGAGAAAGCGAAATATTACTATGTCTTCAGTTTCTTAAAGGAATCTGATCGTTTTCTCTATTAATATTCATTATTTCGACTAACGAAAAACTAAAAATGTACAAGGTACTTCGAAACATAAACTTTTCTTAGTTATATAACCAATAATAATTTATGCTAATGATATTTCGACACTTGCCTCCACTATGATCTCATCTTCAGCTTCCCCATTCATTTCAAACTCTTTATCTTTCGACTTTTGTGCGGGGCTCTCTTTGACATTTTCTTCGAAATCTGAAATGAAAAGAATGTTTAATTGTAATGCAGATACAATGAACCGAAAGAAGCATATGTGCGGAAAATAGAATAAATACACTTGACATTGTATTACAAATTACTAGACAATAGAACTACTCATGATTATGGAAAAACCATTACTACTTTACATTATTTATTATCTACAGTAATAATACAAAGAACTACATTGGTTTAAAAAGGAGTAGGTACAGTCGCCGGCAATATAAAGTAAGCACCTCAACTCTTCTGCCAAGACTATAAGGTTCATATTTGAATGAGGTTGTATACTTATTTGTCACATGCACAAACATACAACACTGTACAATTATTTTAGCATTTAAGTCAGCGGAACAAGGTTCATAATAAAGGTACATCCTATCCCAAAAAATTGTTCCTTCTACAATGTTAGTTTTATTTTATGTGATAGGTGGCAGATTTGCAGACGGATCACCTGATGATAAGCGATTCCCGCCGCCCATCGACACCTGCAGCACCAGTGGAGTCACAAGTGCGCTACCTACATTATACCACTTTTTCCCTTCTATTGGTCTTCTGTTACCCTCACTTACTTGGCGAAACACAGTGCTGGCGCTGTTACATGCTGGTTTTTCCTTTTATCTCATTTGGTTAAGAGTTTAAACGTGGATTAGTCAACAATACATTTTTAATTCTTAGTATAGACAGAATGTTTATTATAAATTGACAGGGTTGAAGAACAAAATGATTTTGCTCTTGGGACCCATCGAAAATAGATCGTATGAAGTTCATAAAGGCAATCATTTTCAACGTCTCACCATTCATGGGTTCATCATCATCAGATTCAAACTGCTCAAACTCAGCAAAATCATCATCTTCCAGAGTATTATCTTCGTATGCCTGGACCACGAGGGCGCTGCACAGAAGCAGCGCTATGGAAAGTGGCACCCAACGCATACTGGCACTGAAATTTAAAAAAAAAGTACAAGGTACTTCAAACATAAATGTTTCTTAGTTATATAAGCAATAATAATTTATGCTAATGATATTTCGACACTTGCCTCCACTATGATCTCATCTTCAGCTTCCCCATTCATTTCAAACTCTTTATCTTTCGACTTTTGTGCGGGGCTCTCTTTGACATTTTCTTCGAAATCTGAAATGAAAAGAATGTTTAATTGTAATGCAGATACAATGAACCGAAAGAAGCATATGTGCGGAAAATAGAATAAATACACTTGACATTGTATTACAAATTACTAGACAATAGAACTACTCATGATTATGGAAAAACCATTACTACTTTACATTATTTATTATCTACAGTAATAATACAAAGAACTACATTGGTTTAAAAAGGAGTAGGTACAGTCGCCGGCAATATAAAGTAAGCACCTCAACTCTTCTGCCAAGACTATAAGGTTCATATTTGAATGAGGTTGTATACTTATTTGTCACATGCACAAACATACAACACTGTACAATTATTTTAGCATTTAAGTCAGCGGAACAAGGTTCTATAATAAAGGTACATCCTATCCCAAAAAATTGTTCCTTCTACAATATTAGTTTTATTTTATGTGATAGGTGGCAGAAAACAGACAGATCACCTGATGGTAAGCGATGATCGCCGTCGCTCATAGACACCTGCAACACCAGTGGAGTCACAAGTGCGCTACCTACATTATACCACTTTTTTCCATTCTATTGATCTTCTGTTACCCTCACTTACTTGGCGAAACACAGTGCTGGCGCTGTTACTCGCTGGTTTTTCCTTTTATCTCATTTGGTTAAGAGTTTAAACATGGATTAGTCAAGAATACATTTTTTATTCTTAGTGTTGACAGATGTTTATTATAAATTGACAGGGAAGAACAAAATGATTTTGCTCTTGGGACCCATCGAAAATAGATCGTATGAAGTTCATAAAGGCAATCATTTTCAACGTCTCACCATTCATGGGTTCATCATCATCAGATTCAAACTGCTCAAACTCAGCAAAATCATCATCTTCCAGAGTATTATCTTCATATGCCTGGACCACGAGGGCGCTGCACAGAAGCAGCGCTATGGAAAGTGGCACCCAACGCATACTGGCACTGAAATTTAAAAACAAAAAGGGTATTACTTGAGTTTTGTGTATACCAACAAGATTTCATATTTCGTAACAATGGGAAGTCATATTTTAGGGAAATGGGTATACTGTTAGGTACTAAGAAATCAAAATTTTGTAAAATGTCTCTGCTATTCAATTGTTTTTGAATTACTTTAACAATTTTTTTAAGTAGCTTATAGTCAATTTGTTCAACAGGTTTTGGAATTATGCCAAAGAAATTTCCATAACCAATTTTATTATGAAAAGAAAGAAGAAGTATGTATTAACTTTGGAGTACCTACCCTATACACTTATATAAATGTAGTATAAATCACATATTTCGTTCTAAATAATGAGTTTAGCAACAAAATAAGGAAAAACGTTCTGAGGTTAGTTAAGGTGTACAGGTATAATCTTATCACAGTTTCAAGGCCTTGCAACATGGGTAGTAAAACCTGTAAGGCTTCTTCAAATAGAAATTGTTTATTCATTATTATTATACAAGTGACAAGCTAGTCCTTCGACAAGCTGACTAAAAATTAAGGTCAAAGGCAACATTTCATTAGGTTCAAACATTTTCATTGAATTCGTGCCACCGGATTAAAAATAGTACATGGGCACGTGGCGCCTGCTTTGGGGACTATAATCTTCATAATAGAACAGTATTGAGAATAAATAGAACTGTAACAAATAGCGAATAATGTAAGATCTGATAGCTTTAGCGATCTCAAGTGACTCGGCGATTTATAGTTACCTAAATCACGAAAAAGGTCAGTAACTAAGAATAACTGTTACCTGTATAAACTAAAATATATTTACACTAAATAAATCACTTCATTAACTTATTAATTAGATTATTTAACGAAAAATCTACTATCCCAATATGACTATTTCACAGCACTTCATAAATTGATTAGGTTGTTTTCTTTTACGCCATATCTTGTTACAATTTTCAGGTATCTGTCAAAAATTTCATTGGTCTACAGATAATTCCAAGTCAATTATTCTATTAAGAACCAATCACATAGCTTGTAAAATGACAACTCATGTCAAACTACAGCGTAAATGAAAACATACTTGCTAGGCACGTCACATGACATTTATAGTTTTAAATATTAGCAGGTATTAGCATTGGTTTTTCGTTATTCTGATCGGATAGTGTTGCAGGAATAAAAAAAATGGTTGGCATTCATTGATCACTTTGAGTGGCTTTATACTCAAAGATTGATCATCAAACACATAGGAAGGCAATTTACAGACATGGACAGAATACGCCAGAACATAGGTATTACCTCCGCATAGAGCAAAAATAGCACTTGTTTCTCAGAAAGCACGGGCCAAACAGAAAAGTACCACAGTCCCTAAGTGATGCCGTGCTTTCAATGTGTTTTTAACATACTTAAAACCCTATTGACAAAGTAAAAAAAATATAAATAAACATTTATAAAAATCGAATAGGTAGGTAATCAGAAATACTAACTTGTATAATATTTATAATAGAACAAACAGTTATTATTTGTTAGGTGATTCAAACACTGAGCAAGCACAAGTTTTCATCGCACGATTTAGTTTCCTGAGTGAATTATTGGGTGTCGGCCTGTAGGCCCACGGGTGTTCTAAAAAGTACCCCCCACCCCCTCTGCTTCATCGCACCCACTAGGTAGGTACACTACGTTAATGTGGGGCTTGAAGCTATTCTGAAAACGACTTTTGGCGTAATAACACAAAATAATGTATTAAGCAGAGTCGCTATTAAATGCGCCACAATCTAGGTTTACCAGGAAATAAAAATATGAATATAATCATTTATTCAATGCCAACGCAGAAATGTCATGAAATTAAAATACTTACAATAAAACGGTCCCAAACGCCCCCTACGCGATTCATCTACTTTTGCAACTTAGTATAAGCAGTATAAGTTTAGTAATGAATAGCTGACCGCAGATAAGTACCACCGATATAATTGTCATGGTAGTGTTGTGAGGATTGAGCGAACGTCAACCCTATAATCCACCAACCATCTGATAGCATTATGAAAATTAGCGTAGATATGATTAAAAGTAGATGATAGGTGACTTATGTATCATAGCGGACGATCATAGGTACCTACTTACTTTGATTCTGGTCAAAGACCTTGTCTTAATGTAAGTAGGCACCAGCCAAGTAGGAATATGGAAATGGATATTTATTTAATTAGTAAATTAGGTATACCTCTATTACGGTAGTCAATGTAAATAAATTAAATCCGGGTTGGAACCTAAATTGACAAAGTAATTAAATAATGATTTTCCTACCGACACAAACCTTTAGATTAGTTTAATTTTATAATACGAGCCTACTTACATTGTCCTTCCAAATTAAGAGTAGACAATCAATCAGTCAACAGCACTTTTTAGTTTAGAGGGCGTCCCATCTAGGGTTCATTCTGGGGAGAGAGGGGTCTAGGAGGTAGGAAGAGGGCGGGTGATACCCTCGCTACGCTGCGTTGAATCTAGGCCTTATGCATGCTGCCTGAATGGTAGATGTGCTTTCTAATCCAGATCACCAGGTTATGTTTTATGTATAGGGTACCGTACGTACTTAACTGAAATGTAGGTATTAGGTAGGCAAGATATTAGCATAATGCAATGGTTTGAATTATTAACTCATAGATTTTGACTGGCCTACCTAATGTCCTTATTCCCGTATGGATAAAAGTAATCAACAACCTGGGGTACTTGTATTGTATCTATGAGAACATCCAGCTTAAAGGCTATTACATACTCGACTCGATCAAGTTTTGTGTTTTTAAAACGCAAATCGTAAGCTAGGGTTGTCAAAATCATCAAAATCTAGATGAAAAAAGTAACTTAGGTAAGTTAGCTTTTTGTTAAACAAAATTATGCAATAATTAAATATTATAACTATTAAATAGGTACTTATGTAAGTAGTTAAGTATACAAACTTACTTACCTTCAGTCGGCGCAAACTATCTTATCGCTCCTAATAGTAAATTTAATTAATGTGAGTAGGTATTCAAAGGAAAATTTGCTCTTATGTTTCACGTAGTAAGACGTATGCTTGAATATACTTACACGGCGTCACGCCGAGTTACCCTATTGACCTTTTGTGCTAAAAGTGATTTTTAGCAACATGGGGGAGGGAAGGATGTAACGCGGCATGTCTTTATTACTTTACGTTAATTTTCATTTTCTTTACAATGCCGCCATGGTGGCTAATATTTTGGTACCGACGGCACATAAGTAGATATTATTATATACAGTCAGCCACACATCAGATTACCACAACTTGTCAAATTTCCTCAATTGATATTCATCCTAATGTGTTTGACATAAGATGACAATCCATCAAAGAAATTTGACAGTTTTGTATACTTTGATGATTGTGTCTATAATGTGGCTATACGTAGACGAAAAAACACTGTATCTAGGCTCGAAAGAAGATATTATTAAGGAAAAATGTCAACCCTATAAAAATGTCTAGTCCTTTAAGCCGGGTCTAACCACCTGGTGGCCTATTAGGGGCTAAACAGGTTCGGACCATCCACCCCGCAGCGCCTGCTGAGGTACAGTCAGCCACACATCAGGTTACCACTATTTGAAGGTGGTCCCATATAAATTTTATCAACATTGACTCAGCGGTTTTTGAAAAAAACAACTGCAAAAACCAAAAAAAATATTGTTCAATGGTTAAAAAATGGTTCAATTGTGGCTGTAGTCCTTGAAGTAGGTTTTTTTTTTCAAAAATTATCTAATTCCTATTATATTTTACGGAGACGTGGATACCAGCTGTGAGTGGAGACGAATTACGTTATTTTTTTATGCGATTAAGCGGATCACCGATGGTGATCGCCGCCGCCCGTAGAAACCTGCAATATTAGTAGAGTCACAAGCGCACCGCCAACTTTAACCCCCTTTCCCAAATTGGGCATACCCTCACTCGCTCGACGATACACAGCGCCGTGGTATCACTCCGGTCGAGCCAACCCATTCATGCCGGAGCGTGGCTGCCCCAAGGTTGAATCCACGGTCCATTCACTACTACAAGTGCTTATATATACTCGTGGCTTACCAGTACCAGTACAGTACCAGCGTAATAATAAAGTCGTAGAACAAATGTTGTTTTCAGAATGGTTAGTAGAACACGTGGTTAAAGGGATGTATGTTCACAGATACGCCCTGTAGGTATGTATGTATGTACATACTAGGTACAATACAAGTTTCGTTGACTTCCTGTATGTACGAGTAGGCATGCTTCATTTCGTGCTAAATGTCATCACAGCGCAACAACTTTGCTGCAAGTTACTTAAGTATATCTATATCACAATAAGAAAAAATCTTAAGGTTGATAGTCTTATTGAAAAAGATAAAGTAGTGGATAACGGGAGGCCGGAGGATCGACAGCGTAAACTTTACAAACCTACTTATATGTTTTCTACGAACTAAGTAGTAGGTTAAATCCTGCCAATAGGTAAATAGAAACATAACATGGGAATTAGAAAACCAACATTCGTTCTTTTAATATCGAATACGAGATCAATGTCTATCGCATGAGAATGGACACTCTAGAGAGCATTTATTTAATATCTCCGTTAGTAAGCTCAAGTTAAGGGGAGAGGGTTAGTGTAGCGTTAAGTAAAAATTATTAAAACTATACATTCTAAAGCCAATTTGGCCATGATGCGATCAAAAAATACTGGACCAAAACGTAAGGAAAAACTTAACAACAAAGCCTTAAAATGTTCCAATAAAAATTTCACGGAACATCGTGAATCAGGGCAACCTGCGCGCGCGCATATAAGTTGAACTCCGGCGCGCCGGCCGCCAGTCGACCGCCGCGCACGCACACAGTCGCGAACCTACTAGTTTAAGCTTCTTAAATTAATTTAAATAAATTCTAAGTCCCGCCGCGATGGCGTCAGCCGTGATCAAGTTCAGTGCCATATTTATGTTAATCGCCGTTTGCGCCGCTGATGTGTGTTAGTATTACTTTTTTATTTATTAGATAAGTGGAAATCACTAAGACAATACCTGCTATTTTATTATGTATAAGCCTAATAGAACCTGGTATTTCAAATCCATATGATCTTGCATAGCTTCTAGATCAGACTTTAAAAACACATAACATCGTTACCTAAGTAGTACTTACACAGAAACAAACATACTTAGGTTTGCTACAATCGGTTCAATATCTACATTGATAGGTAATATAATATCTGTGCCTACATTACTAAGTATTACCTATAATAAACTTAAAATATTAGTATCAATTTTGTAAACTCAGTTAAATCAAACTAAATAAATTACTTACCTACTACTTAAACTTCGCGTTTGTCTACCTACTGGTAGACAAAATCAAAAGAGTCGCTTTCTTTCAAATGTGAGTTACCTACGTCTATTTAGCATCTACTTATGTGCTATGTATGTTTTGTTGTTACTTTGACTTCTAATTAAGACGTATTGAATGAATTGAATCGCAATTACTGTGACCGCAGTCAGCAAAAAACTCCACATAACTTAGTTGCGTATGCTTCCGCAATAATGTATAAATAATAGCTTCTGATGAACTGCCATAAATAACCGAGACAAGTAAATGATCATCCACAAAGACTTTTGACATGACCGACCAGTTAATGGGCTCGTTTATTGGCAATTAATTTTCTATTAATTACCGTGTCATGATATTGATCAGATAATTATCGTTAATTGCATGGTGTTGCATGTTACAGTAAATTGAAAGAGACATCTTCTTTTTAATTAAGAGTAAGAATTGAAGAAGAAATTAAAAATATGACTTAATGATTATCATCATTTATCATCTATGATTGCGTAACAATTTTCAAACACAACATTGTTAAATACCTATAGATATACAACGGATTTGACTGGAGTAGGCGAGGAAGTTTCTACTTACGAGTACTTATTTAGAAATCTATTATACTTAGTGCAAAACCATTAGGATGTTCTACTTACGCAAGAACAAAAAATCTAT